>NJET01000004.1:79706-225960 GCA_002591415.1 Ophiocordyceps australis | reverse complement strand
CTGTCACTCGCTTCCCCAGCAAAAGACACCCCATGACAAGTCTGCCACCTTCTTCTTCAGGCTGCTGCGAGTCGCAAGCCAATCACCAGGTAGCACCCAGCTCGTAGCAAAAGTGCCTCGTCGGAATATTACCGACGCCCTGCCTGAGCACAGGCAAAACAAGAAACGTGCCCTCTTGACAAGCTTCTGGCAATCAGGGTCGCTGCACACCGGTCGGCAATTGGCCCTGCCGTGATGCATCCCTCCCATCATGCCCGACTTTGCCACAACAGGCCTATGACGCCATGCCTTGAGCCCCCAGTCTACTTGGACGCCCGGACCTGTTGTCTCTCTCATGAGTCTAGCCAAGATGCTACTCAGCGAGGAGCTTTCCGCCACCCGCCCCGACTGGCATCCACAGCCCTTGTAGGAACCTGGCACTACTGCCGTCTGTGCCCCATGGTCCAGCTCCTCCCGTCTTGTAGGCCCAGAGTAATCGGCGCGAGCCCTCGCCTCTAGTAGTTTCCAGCTTGATCGCCCCGGCCGAAAGAAGAAGAGAAGAAAAAAAAAGGCCGTGCGGAGCTTCCACGGGCATGCGTCACGCCAAGTTGCCGCGTTGCAGAGTGAAGCACTTGAGTGCCGGATCGACTTATAATCTGTTACATCCCACCCTTTCTCCCATGACTCTGTTTCCTGCTGCTGCTGCTGCTGTGTCCTCGTTTAATTAATACCCGACGAATCTCTGGCCAAATTTTACTTTTTCCCCCTTTGTTTCTCTCTTCATCATCAAGAACCCTGCCATCAGTCATCGATACTCCAGCTCAAGCAAACATCACAAGATGAAGACGACTTCATTCCTCGTCATCGCCGCCGCCACTATGGCTGGCTGCGCTGCTGCCGTTGAACAAGACTGCCCTAAACCCAATGCCAACTTTTGCGCCGGCGGAGATTTGATTCTGCGCTGCGGTGCCGATAGCGTTGGCACTGTAGGCCGCTGCTCGGACAATGTCTCTGGCTATCCTCCAACCGGCGGCATTGCCGAATGCTACGAGAGCGCCGAGGGCGCAGGTGACGCTGCCTGCCAAAAGAATGTGAGTCTTGTCGGACCATTGCAAAGACGACCGAGTCAAACATGGCATGCTAACAAACTTGGCCACAAGTGCGTCGTTTATGCTGAGCCGTCCTTTACTCTGCCTCCTGACCAGTGCACCCCATCTTTTACGCCTGAGCTTCGCGTCCGCGCCGACGCTGAAAAGACTTCCATTCCCTTACCAGAAGGTTTCTCGACCGAGACTGGTGTCATGACGCTTGCCGATGATTCTTCCAGTAAATCGTCGTCTGCTGCTGGTGCCTCTAAGACGGGCGCCATGAGCAATCCCAAAGGGACAAGCGCCTTGGGTACCGCCTCTGCTACCTCGGCTACAACTTCAGCTGCGGCTTCAACCTCGTCTGAGGCAGAAGAGTGTCCAAACATTCCCAAAGATTCATCAAGCCCTGCCCAAGCAACTTCACGACAAGGCTCCTCACCGAGCCCTTCTGCTGGCGCCGGTTCTGGCGGTTCACCAGCTGGCTCATCCGGTGGCGCATCCGGTGGCGCATCCGGTGGCGCATCCGGTGGCTCATCCGGTGGCTCACCCGGTGGTTCATCTGGTGGCTCATCTGGTGGCTCATCCGGTGGCTCATCTGGTGGCTCACCCGGTGGCTCATCTGGTGGCTCACCCGGTGCCGGTGGCTCTTCGCCCGGCTCTTCAGCTGGCGCTGGCTCTTCAGCTGGCTCCCCAAGCCGCTCCTCCGGCCGTGGCTCTTCAGCCACCACTTCGGGAGCTGCGTCAGCTAGCACAAGTCCTCTCACTGCTGGTGCTCCCGCCAAGCAGGCCGTTGGAGTCTTTGCCGCGGCTGGTATGATTGCTGCTTTGTTGATCTAAAAAGCTTCCAACATGTGTCGATTAGATTGTTTCACAAAGTTGACCAATGTTTTCTGTATATTGATTATGCATTAATTGGTCTCAAAACTTTTTTATATAGACGATACAAATAAAAGCGAAATGCAATGATATTAATCGCGCTCAACTGCAGTTGAAAAGCAACCCGATAGCATGTCACGCCTTGTCAGCCCAAAGATTTGTTTTGAAAACCCACAATTGTGGTGCCTCTCCTTTCCCGTCGTGCAAGTAGCTCAGGTACAAGGCATATCGAAACATTGCCTGGCGCATTGAGTCTTCGGTGATGTCTTTTCGACCCAGACATTTACTCAGGCTCTGGACTGTAACGATACTAGTGTCCTGATCATCTGACCCGCTAGTCTCGGCGTCGTCGCCGCTGCTCTCCGAATCGTAACCGGAAAAAGTCCGCCGCGAGGGACGCCATGGCCGCCCTTGTAGGGCTGCGTAGGCTGCTAGTAGAAAACTCTGAGGCACGGGCAGTTGATCTGGCACCCCGCACCGGGGCGACCAGACGCACGCTGGTCGTGGAGAAAGGTGGGCGAGCGTCTCCTCGAGCCTGTCAATGGCTGAGGCTGGGTTGAAGAAGGAGGGAAGAGTGCGGTAAGAGTATCTCCAGAGAAGGGCGTAAAAGCGGCGTGATGCAAGACGAGCGTTTTTGCGGGACGATGGGGGCAGATATGCCACAATTTCAAGAAGCAATTCTGTAGGAAGCTTGTCCATGGCGCTCGTGGCATACAAGAGGGGCATCTGAAGCTCCACGCTCAGTAAAAGTACAAGATGCTTCAAGTTTAGAATGAGCAGACTTGATTATGCTGACAAGACCCCATTATATATATCAATGCCAGGTCAGTCATTACTTGGCTTCGCTGGTGTCAAAGCCAACACCTTGTTGGCCCCTTTTTTAGACCGCCAAGGTTCTCCGCCGTTGGCCTTGAGACAAGGCGTTCCTGGGGCAAGGTCACATTGATCGTCAGAGGCCATGCGTCTGTCCACTGATTCTCTCCGCCGGCATATACACGGGGGCATGGCCACAGACCCGGGATCGTGATGAGACCTGGCCCGAGCTATGGTATGATGCAGGGCCCGAAATGGTCGCATGACGCGTGGATGGATGGACAAGCCCTTGCATGGCTTCGGCAGCTGACGGAAACACGTTGATTGGGTGTTTCTTCAAGATTGACAGTTGTTGTGTCGTTTGTGAGTAAAACGTGCGTCAGCATGGCCCCCAAAGACAAGAAGCAAGTAAACCTCGGGCATCCCTTCTAATCCAAGCTTACGCCCTCAGTCTCGTCGAGCCACCACTGCTGCATGGCCTCGAGTCTAGCCGTACGGACTCTTGCCAGTCGTCTTCCCTCTGCCGTCTTCATCATTCCTTCCAGCCGCAGCAGCTTTTCCTCGAAATGGTCCATTGTCTCGCCTAGCTGTCTGCCCCGGGCGCCGCCAAACGCAAAGGCCCGACCAATGCCAACAGCGCCTAGAGCATCCAGCCGGTCTGCATCCTGGACAACAGCCAGCTCCGGATGCGCCTCAATCAGACGCGCAACATGCTCCCGATGCCGCATCTCTGCTGAATAGCTTACCCCGAGACACACCGTCTGCACCTTGGCAGCGAGGCCACCGTCGGCACCAAAGGAAAGCAACACGTCGCGCACCATGGTACCTGCATCTTGCCCCGGCTGCAGATACTTGGCGTCGCCCACGTCGTGTAGCAGCGCACAGAGCGTCACGACGGGCCGCGACGCTGCTGGTGTATGCGACTGGATGTGCAGTGCCAGCCGCAGCACACGTTGAATGTGGTTGAAGTCGTGCGAGCCGTCATAGTGCGACATGTAGGCTTTGACGTGGTCCGTCACCTGGGCCACGAGTGCGTCGTCGACTTTGAATTGTGCTGATGCCATGGCCTTTAATAGACTTGAAAGGCTGCCCGAATTTGACTATGGAACCAATATATGTTTGCTGCTAGTCGCCTAGCGTCAGGAATTGCTTCTTCAGGATGGCTAGTATCTCTTTTTATGCATTATCCGAGCAGCCATGAAGCACTAGCAGCAACGCGTACGTGAAGAGGTGAAATACTCAAAGACGACTTGTTGATCCAAATAGCGTGTTATTGATTGGGTAGCGCGTGCAACGCATCGCAATGTCCTTGCAGACTAGAGTCCTAACCGCTAGCTACCAGCTCAACTGTAGTATTGAGCCTGTATGGAATCTTCAAACCTTGAACACACTATGCAAGGGAAAATATTGGAGTAGATTAGAACCTGATCGTGATTCCATGGCAGCAACGGCTTGTTGTTTTGTGTCCGTAACTTGTCTGCTGAGTCAGCACGATGCGTCTGGCTGCAAAAATCACCCAGCCTGCCACTGAGCACGCTCTCTTCATCACCACCACCACCCATCCCACCATCAGCCCAGAATGAGCTTCGTTCCCGTCAATCCGCGGCCCATGCTGCAAGACCTCGTCGACAAGCCCGTGTCTGTTCGTCTAAAGTGGGGCACGACGGAATACCAGGGCACCCTCAAAGCCATTGACAGCTACATGAACCTGCAGCTCTCCAATACAAAAGAATTCATCGACTCTAATGCGACAGGCGACCTCGGTGCAGTGTTGATACGGTTAGTCTGCGTTGCTGATGGAAACAAGAGCGACATGCTCTTGGACTTGCTTCAGCGAGTCTCGGGGGAAACAGCTGGAGCTGACTGTTTCTTGGATTAGATGCAACAATGTCTTGTGGATCCGAGGTCTCGGCGCCAGTGAACAAGGCGACGTCAGAATGGAGGATTAAGATGGTGACGATTTCGTATTTTGGCCATGGAGAATGCGACTTGGACAAGACCGAGGGCCCGCGTCATGGCCAAAGAAATGTGGCATGCGCTGGCCTAACAAACTGCAGAAACAAGCCGACATGGCGCGCATCAGATGCAGTCGGCAAGCCTGATTTGATGCGACAGCAAAGATGCAATATCGCAAGCCGTGGCCGCCTGTCGGTATGGCTACGCAGCGATTAAAGATGACGGCCGCTGTAGGCCCTTTTTCCTCGAAAAGGATTTTACTCGGTACCAAGATGGTTTGGTGTTTCAGACATCTCCAAGGTATTCCAAGTCTTGCGAATTCCAAGTTTGTGGCTCACATTTAATCGGGGTTGCTGTTGGCAAACTAGACGGCCATTGGGAAGAATAGCGGGAGCAATGCACAGAGAATTAATGTTGATGTCTTTTACACGAGGAGTCTGCAAAACTTGTAACCAAAAGCTTGCCCTTGAACTTGCTTGCTGCCATTTCTCTAACGGAGTCGCTGTCGTCCTGAGAGCAGTGATGTAGCATTGAAGCAGGAGTTGAACCATTACGATGCCACAAAGGTAATGCTTCGTCCTTGCAAAAAGCATCTCAAGTAGACCCAATAATGAATCCATGGATCTAATTGTATCCATGACCCACAGTATAGGCACTGGGAATAACTGTTTTGTGGACGGTTTGCAGAAATAGCTGGCTGGGGTTACTCAGCTCTCTCCTAAAAAATCAGCACCTGATTGGCCCGTGCTTCAGTTGTCTCCCGGCACGTTCCAGTTGGCGACACCTTGCAGTTGCAGCAACAGGTCGCTCAAGACAAATCCACAGACGCACGCAGCCCAAAAAACCTGCCCGAAAACCCATCTCCACGACGCCCTCTCACCACAGCGGAGACGCGCTTGCTCAATCATGGCGGCATTGCTGCAGTGGCTCTGGGCACTGCTGCTGCTTGCCTGTGCGGCCGAGGCACTCAAGTTTGAGCTGGCGCCGCACACCGGCTCGGAAAGTCAAAAGAGAGAGCGCTGCGTCCGCAACTTTGTCGGCAAGGAGACTCTGGTCGTGGTAACGGCCACGGTGGACGGCTACAAAGGCGATGGCATGATGGTCAATATGCACGTATGTGGCGGTTGTGTGTCTCCTGGTGTGGGTTGAAAAGGGGCCTGCTAATCATGGATATCTTGACGTGGGCAGATTCGCGATGCATTGAACAATGAATACGCGCGGCCGAGAGACGTTGTTGGCGAGTCTCGGTCTGTTTTTACGTCTCACGTTGACGCTGCCTTTGACGTGTGCTTTGAGAATATTTACACTGGCAGTACGTATTGCACCCAGAGCTTTCTTTCTCTTTGCATTGAACCGAGGAGCATAAGCGGCAGAGCTAGGAGCAAAAGAAGAAGAAATGGACCTCAGATTCTCTTGTTGCTCCTCTGTTGATGCGCCCATTGTCGTTTTTTTTACTTCTTGCTAACACTTAGCACTCAGCTCGACACCCAAACCCAGCAAAGCGAGAAGTTGAGCTCGACATTGACATTGGTGCCGACGCCAAGGACTGGTCCGCCATCCAGGCCACGGAGAAGCTCAAGCCCGTCGAGGCCGAGCTGCGCCGCATCGAGGAACTCACGGCGGAGATTGTGAGCGAAATGGAATACCTGCGCACGCGCGAGCAAAAGCTGCGCGACACAAACGAAAGCACAAACACGCGCGTCAAGTGGTTTGGCATCGGCACCACCTGGCTCCTCGTTGTGCTGTGGGCCTGGCAAATCATGTACCTGCGCGCCTACTTTCGCTCCAAGCACCTCATTTAAACGCGGCAAAAGAAATTCTCTTGGTCTGGCTTCAAAACGGTTCGAGTACCTGTACATGGCGTTTATACAAATAGTAATGATGTGAAGCGATGGGACATGTGGTTATAGCTAAAAGCAGCAGAGTGTCATGTAGGGCAGCCAAAGTCTTGATTGATGATGATTGCAAGTTTCTGACTAGCCGCCAACCTATCAATTAATTGTCCTTTTGCCGCCGAGGTACAACCGAGGTTAAGCCATAATTTCGCCCAACATGAGCCTACAAGATGGGGCTTCTCCCCCGGTTGCTAACCTCTTGAGGACTGTGATTAATGCAGAGCAGAGGCTGGAATAAAGAGATTTTTGCTTTTGGTGTAATTCATGTGCTGCTCCGTGGCTGAAGAAAAAAAGTATGTGCACCTGGCCGTGAAATCGCCGTCTTGCGAGTAACCGAGTCGGCACAAAGTAGAGTGCGCTAGACGCTCGCTCTCGGCAAACGGCAATACACTTGCCGGTGGCGGATTCGCCTCGTGATTTGATCAAGGTTCTTTCCCTTCGCCCCCCCAAAAAAAACCTCTTCTCATCTCGAGCCTTTAGAGAAGCTGTGCTGCAAACCCTCATTCTCACATTATATAGTAAAAAAACACCCACATCAGGTCGAATCCTCGAATCAAGCACTCGAAGCAAAAGAAACACCCAACCTCGAATCAAAAGACTTGAGGCAAAAAAAAAACACCCAACTTACCAAAACTCGGTATCAAAGACCAAGGCCCTCACCATGGCTATGGTGTTGGCCCTACGTCCAGCCTTGCGCGCCACACGCCTCATTGCCTCGGTTCCTCTCAGATGCCTCAGCAGCAAAGTCCCTGGCCTGCCGCCAAGGCAGGATCTCGACGTGGGCGAGCTTGAAGGTGCCTCGTTTCGCATTGAGCCGCTGCGGCGCCCAGGCGAGACGGATGCTACCGTGCGCGCGCGCCTTCTCTGTATGCCTCTTTTTTTTTCCCTTTTTTTCCCCCCATTTACACACGCGCCCCTTACACCTGAGCAAAAGAAACATGCTCGTCCTTAGGCATAGCCATGTCTCCCGCCTCTTGGGAAAAAAATGGACTCTTCCCCAACAAGAAGCAGAAATTTGAGTCCCATCAACTGACACCTTGTCCAGACCAATCTCGTAAGCGCGGCATTCTAGAAACGGAGTTGTTACTCTCGTCCTTTGCCGCCAAATATCTCGCCAATCTACCCCATGCCCTCCTCCAAGAATACGACCGCCTCCTCGAAGAAAACGACTGGGACTTGTACTACTGGGTAACGCAGCCCGAACAGCCTCCGCCATCTGACACCCAAACCCAAGATGCATCCCCCGCCGCCCCCCAACTTTCATCCACCACCGAGTCGCAAACCACCACCCCCCCTCCCCAAGACTCTTCTCACAAGACCCCTCCCCAAGATTCCTATGTACGCGAGACCCCTCCCCAAGGCGAATGGGCACAAACAGTCGGCAACATTCGTCCCGCACATCGCCCCGTGCCCGCCCGCTGGCACGACTCGCAAATCTTGCGCCTCTTACGACGCCACGTGCAAACCCGAAGCCCGATTATCGACCCCAGTGGCCTGGACTCTATGCCCTCCCTGCGCGTGCCGTATGAACCGCCGGATCCAGTATTCGACATTGGAAACTATTACGTGCCAAAACCAGTCCCTAAAAAGGTTCAAAGGAAGATTGACAAGGATAAAAAAAGCGAGGCTCGAATTGCAAAAAGAAAGAGTGAACGAGCAGCAGCGCGACAGTGGGCCCTGGTAAATCTTCAAAAAGATGGGACTAGCTTGGAACCCGCTGCGACCAGAGAAAAAAGGCGGGCGCTCAAACAACTCAACATGAGAAGGCAGGCTAAAGTGTGGGCCAAGGAGAATTATAATGTTTCAAAGCCAGCCCCTAGAAACTATTATGAAGTACGGGGGCTGCATGAAAGAGCTGCAAAAAAGGGAAATCACAGACTCGAGATAGATTACAGGAAGAAGAAGAAGTGGTAGCCACTTTTCAAAGCAGCGTCTTCCCCATAGCTTCAGACATGATTTTTTTTCTTCACCGTCTCAATTGAATACATCAACACTCTCAACTCTTAAAAGACCCTACACAACCCAAGACTTGGGGAACCAACGCTCAATGCCTACACATGTAACCCCATGGCTGGGAAACAGATTGGGGCTGTTTTCCTTGTTTCGAAAAACAGCGCCATGACACTTTTCTTTTTTTTTTTTTTTTTCCAAAAAGACTCCAGCTCTTCTCAATGCTCTTGCAGTCTTTCAGCCCTTGTCCTTGGTACTATCATCCTTGACTTTGCACCATATATCAAGCACTTGCCTGCTGCCCCAAAGCAACGCAGGAGATTTTTTGAAACAAGGAACAACAACAAACAAAAAAAAAGGTTAGTTGCGTAGGAAGAAGAAAAAAAGAGAATAGAGGTCCAAGGAGGTATAAGCCAAAAGCGCCTCGTCTCGTCGTTAAAAAAAAAAGAACACAAAAAAAGGGGGCTATTTCTTGCCAAGGAAAAGAAAAGGGAAAAAAAAGGGTAATGAGGAAGCAATCAAAAACAAGCTTGGCCATGATGATACTTTGTGTGTGTGTGTGTGTGACTGGGCTCTTGATTTATCCTCCACTGCCCTCGGGCAGCATGCCGCTCAGACTCCTCAGCACCTCCATGACAGGCAAGTCCCTCGTGCCCGCTCCCGCTCTATCCCGCAGCTCGCGCAGACGCAGCCGCGCCGCGCCAAGCTTGAGCACCTCGTCTGCCTCTTGGCCCGCCACCACCATGCATTGCTCCAGCTTGTGCACATTATCCGCCAAAAAGTCAATCTCAAACTCCAGCCCCGACTGGAACTTGCCTAACCGCTCCTCTGCCTGCCTTCTCATGGCAGCATACGACGAGGCGGCATCTGCTAGCGAGTTTCGAATCTTGCCTTCTTCTGCATCCAGCAGGTCAAAATCTGGGAGTTGGATTTGCTCCGCCTCCAATTCTTGGGGCGAGAACAAGGGCAAATGTTCTGGTGGTGGCTGTTTTTGTACCTCGAGCCACGTCTTCTTTTCAATCTGTAATCTGGCAATTTCCTTGGGTCAGTCTCACTCACTCTGTCCGGCTACAATAAATCGCCGCCAAAGCCTCACCTCTTGACTTTTTCCTCCAGAGATGCCATTTTCTCATCCAACTCGAGATTGCGCGGATTCGGCTCGAGTACCACGTCGGGCTTTGGCTCATCATCTCTGCTAAACCAATTTGAAAACTCCGACTTTGACGCAAAATCTTTGAGTAGCTGGTCTTGTATTGCACGAGCTAAAACATGTTGGCCACCCAAACCGAAATCTTGCACCATTGTCTTGGCAATGTAGACTCACCACCTAGTATTGCATTCGAGTTGCATGTGCCCAGCGGAGGCTTCTCTACCAGGGCGCGCTCCCCGCACCACATTAGTAGCTGTTTCATGCGCCTTGGCTCCGGAAGTCCGTCTGCTTCTATATGCTTATAAAACTCGCTTGGGTCCACGTCGCGATGCGGAATCGCCGTTTGTCCGTTTTCAATCAGAGAGCTCGCTCGGCGTCCCCGCGACCCCAGACTGCTCCTCCGGTTCGAGTTTCCCTTTTTGCGCATCTCCTTGTTGCGATTGATTATGGGCGTATCGCTCATCGGAAGCGTAATCTTGGCCGACTCCACTGGCACCTGTTGCTGAGGCGGTAATGGTGGCCGAGGCTCTTCCAGAGGTTCCGGTTCATGCTGCTTGTGCTGCTGCTGTTGTTGCCGTGCTGACAATTCTTCCGCTTCTTCTTCTATGCGAGCATCCTTCTTCACCTTGGTGCGCCCCCTCCTACGCGGCACGGCTCCATTCGTTTCCACCTCCTCAGCAATGGGGTCCCCAGATAACCGTTTGCTTTGCCGCGTCGCTTTCCTAGTTACTTTTGCTTTCGGCTGCGGCTGCGGCTGCAATTCATCTGGCGGCACGTCCAGACTTGCCTTGCGCCGTGATGACCTTCTTGTACTTGTACCTGCATTTGTCGTCGCTGCTGCTGCTGCTGCTGCAGTCGCTTTTGCCGCCGCCTTTGGCGTCTCCGTCTTCACACTCGTCGCCTTTAAGGATGTATCCTTGGCCGGCGGCCGCCCCCTCGTCGCCTTCTTCACCGGCTCCTGCTCCTCCGTCTTGACCCGCTTCGACTTTCGGATGAACTGAAAGTCATCATCTTGCTCATACTCTGTTGCGGCTGTCAATCCGTCAGCCAAACAAGTACAGATCCCGCCGTGCGCAACAGTCTCTGTAAGCAAAAAAAAAAAAAGACAATCAAGACTACCTACCCGCAAGCCGCTTGCTCGTTCGGCGCTTCTGCTGCTCGCTCATGCTCAGGAGTTGCAGCGCCTGTCGAGTCGCCACAAGAGTCGTCATGGATGACCGGTTCTCAATGACATTGAGATGCGCGGGATACAGCAAGTGTAAGGAGCGCACTTTTGATTAAGCTTGATCAAACTGCGATAACCGTGAGCGTTGCGTCGGTCGCGCCTTTGCAATTCAAAGTCGCGTCACCACAACTCGCGTCGAGTTCAGCGAGAGCATCAAGAGTCGCTTCGCGTCCCGTCGCCGAGCTTGGTCCAGATATAGCTGTTTCCGACAGACAGAGGCGACCAAGGGCCGAATGGCTGGTCGTATGTCTGCAATCGTCGCGGGCCGTCAATGAAGGAAGACGTGTGTCTGTTCGCCTCGCTTGTTTACTTCTGAAGCTGAGCGAGGGATGGGGTTGCAAGCAGAATACGCTAAGCCCTATTGGGTGGCTTGTCCCCGCACACTCTCCGCTTGCCGAAGTTTTGCCCTCTTCATGGCCCATTGGGTACAATTCGAGACGCGTCGCGAGAGCCTCACAACCACATGGTCTGACATGGTTGTAGAGACAGTTTACCAATCTTGGCACCTGCGGCTCATCAACCAATGTGAGCCATCGCGTCGACTCGAATAGCTTCATCCACGCCATCTCAACCCCACGAATTGGACTTGCCCCCCCACCAACGCCCTATCCTCAATGACAAGTCATTATCTGTAAAAAGCACAACATTGATTTGAAGACTTGGTCCAAAAGCTATCATCGGTAAACATTGAAACAAAAAAAAACGCTAAGCTCTCATGTTTCTTTTATAACCCCAAGTGCCTGTGGCTATATTACATCTCGCTACGAGCTCGTGTGAATCCTAGCAAGGCCAACAAGCTTGTCCTCCACAAACACTACCAGCCTTGGTACATCGAAAAATTATCCTCTCAACGCCTAGAGTGAGCCAGATTTCCGCCCACTCATAAACTCCCATCTTTTTTGCTTGCGCAAATTCGTACACATTTTGAATTGGAGAAAGAATCTTGCCAGTGAATCAAGAGTCATCAGACACCGTGATGCTAGCACCGCCTTGAAAGCCCATGGTTCGAGTCGAGCTCATCGTAGTCCGCCAACTAAATAGTTCTGTTTGTAGCCTGTTGCAATCCTTGAAATCTCGTACACGGCTTCCCTTTTGCGCTGCATCAGTCTCAAATCACTCTGAGCTGCTTCTTTAGCAACATGCTATGAGCCTGAAAAAGACCCTTCACCGTCATGGGCGTCTTTTGTCTTCTTTGCCTCCAAGACCAAGCAAAGAATTTTGAGCTAGTGAATCTTGTACGCTAGCGAGCACGAAAAAATCCGATCAACATCTCGTGGCCCTTCTTTATATGTTGTGCTTCCATCAAGAGTACCGACGTTGAACTCCTTGGCCAGCCATTACTTGTTGGTTCGACATGGTTCCAGCCATTCCATATGGGTTCATCTGGGCGTTGTAGGGCTCTACAACCTGCGACATGAAGGCTCCGTGCAGGCCTTGTTGCTGTGTTACCGGGCAGTCCTTGTGCGCCAACAGCAAAGTCTTGAGGTTGACGACCTCTTCTCGAAGTTGTGTGATTTGCGTGGTCAATTGATCATTCTCAGAGCTAAACAATTCCACCTTGTTCTGAAGATTCGCAAGCCACTGTTTCTTGCGTTGGCGACATTTGAGGGCAGCGACGCTGATAAAATTGTTAGTGATGCCGCACAGTCAAAATCACATGACAATCAATCATACCGATTTCTTTCCAGAAAATTCCTCCGCTTGTCTTCCTCAGTCATTTTTGTCTTTGAACCTCCATTGGAACCGTCATCGATTCCAAGCTTGCTGTCTTCATCATCAGACATGTCATAACCGTCGGTATTGTTGGCCTTGGTCTTCTTATTCCCAGCGGGCTTCTGAAGGGGCTCCTCTGCTTTCCTCCGGCCATTAGAAGTAGCCGTGTTCTTCCTACTCCGTCCCTTGTTGGTAGCTCTTGATGGCTCAGCGTCGTCTGAAATATTACTTGCTTCACTCACGCCTCGTCCAGAACCAATTGACCCGGCATTACCACTTGAGAGCTGAGGTGACATGTCCGCATTTTGTGAAGCGGCAGAAGTAGGATGTGCGTGTCCTGCGGCGGCAGAAGTAGACGAGTAGTGGCCCATACTCTGAGATCCGTTGCGGCCTTGAGCAAGCATAAAGAGACCATTGGCGGCGTCGTTATCATGCGGATCAAACGGTCCGTGAGCAGGCTTGGGTTCCGCTTTTGATGTTAGTGCTGGCATGTCCTGTGTGTTGGAAGTGGCAGCCTGCTGCTGGGGCTGTTGTGTCTGTGTTTGAGGAACTTGTTGAGATTGAGCTTGAGATTGTGGCTGCGATGAAGCTTGCTGCGTGGGCTGTGCGACACCGTTTGTCTGCTCGCGCTTGACGGCTGCGCTGAGGGCGGTGCGATGGAAGTCAAGGGTGCCCGGGGTAGCGCCTCCGCTGGCTATTTGCGCAAAAATGGCTTGAGAGTTGGGACTGGGGGCAGGAAACATGGAACCACTGCCCCCCGGTGTCAGTCCAGTCCTCAGCGAAGACTCGTTTGGAGTGGGAAAGCCGCCACGCAAATGGTGGGTATCGGCAAAGTAATCGTTGGCAGGACCTGACAGCATGGCTGGGCTCAAAGGACCAGTTCGCAATGATCCTCCGCCCCAATTAAAGGGTGTGGCGTTGCTGCCTGGTAGGAGAGAAGATGGCGATGTTAGGGCAGCAACAGAGGGAAGCTTAGTCCCTCCCGGTGTCTCGGGCCCGCCACCGCCAAAGGATTGCTCGAAGGGGTTGGGCTCCAAGCTAAGAGATCCGCCGTGAGGTGCGAAATAGTCTGGCGTATTTGCACCTTGCTGCTGCTGTTGATTCTGACTCGGTCTTGGAGGCGGCGCCAATGGTTTCGCAGCTTCCGTGGTTGACGAGCTTTCGGCCGTCGCGCCGGCGTCGGGCTTGGAGTCGGGCGCCGAGCCAGAGGCAGCGTCTGGTGGCAGCTGTGAGCTCAAGGTTGCAAACCACAGAGTGAAATAGGGCTGTGGCGTGACGATGATGAAGACACACGAGTTTTGATGTGGTTATCGATGACGACGAGTCAAAATAGCATGGGAACAAATGATGCAAATTGGGGCAAGGAGTAGTTCAAGCTCTGGTGCGCTTCGATGACGAAAGCGGGGAAAGTATTATATAGCTGCGCAGGGGCAAATGTTGCTGGGCCAGGCCAAAAGAGTGGAATCTGAGGAAAAAAAAAAAAAAAAAAAACTTTGCTCACCTGGACCTGGAGATGGTCTATTGTTTGTTTGTTTGGGCGACTTAGAGTGGCCTCGTGCAGAAGAGGCGTTTGTGGGAGCAGAGCCCATCATGACAGAGTCGCGTTGCGCGGTCGGTGGCTGCAAAGTAAAACCAAGTATACAGCTCTACTTGGACTATACGAGGCTGTTAACCATGGAAAATACGATAGTAGGGTGTGAGTGGATTCACCAAAAGGCAAAAAAAAAAAAAATAGAAAAACAAAAAAATGAAAGCCTCTGGTGATCAGCAAAGGCAAAACGGGGGGGGGCGCAGAGGCGGCGCTCGAGAAAGGGTTAAGATTGACGCCTCTGGGGGCCGGGAGTGGCTCTGCGCCAGCGCGTCCACGTCAAAAGTCGACGTTGACCGAGATGCAGCGCACGGCGCCAAAAGGCTACGAGGGCGTCGGGGGGCAACGGGGCAGCGGCAGGCCGTGCAGACGGGACAAAGTAAGTAAAGAGTGTGTTACGCCCAAGTAGTCAAGTCGAGCAACGGCATGCGCCGAGTGTGGACGAGGTGCTGCTGTGAGGTTTGTGAAAGGGACAGGTTGGAGAGGAAAGACGTCAGAGATGACGTTGCGAGAATGGCAGCGGGAGAGGAGGTGCAGGGGAAAAAAAAAGAATGGGTGACGGAGACGGGCGCTGGCTGGGGCTCTGCCTCGAGCGAGGCCCTCTCCTCTCCCTGCACCTTTTTCTCTCTCTTCTCCCTCTCTGGCTCCAGCCCCGCTTGTGTGCCGGGGCGGGGATAATTTTGCAAGGGGATGTCTACAGTGCCAGGCGCCCACGCTGCACGGCCGGGTACCTCGATCCGCCGCCCGCTCACCGTGTGGCAGCCCCGGCACCTTGTGCGTGTGTGTTGTGTGTGTTGTGAGTGTAGGAGTGTGCGGAGTGTGCGATCCATGATACATGCCTCATGCGGCGCTTTTTTTCTCTTGCATGCGCTCCATGTGCAGGCGCGGCTACGATCGTCACTGTGGAGAATGATGGGTGTATATCTGATGCTCTCGACGAAGCCCTGCAGAGACAACTGGCCACTGTAGTTTAATTGGCCTTGAGCGCCCGGAGCATCTCTTCCCTGCTCGCCTGCGCGTCCGCTCAGTCTGCTAGGTACCTTGGCTAGTCGTAGCTGCTGGTAGTGGCTACTAGTCGAGGTAGCGCGGATATGTGTGTACACAGACACATGTACATACATATACTACTACTAGTAGTACTAGTATAGTATATACACGCCAGGCAGACAACTCGTATCCGCCGCTGAGACTGATCAGCATCTCGTTTGGCGCAAAAGACTGCCCAACACGCACGCAAACTTTGCATCTTCAGGGCTGATTCGGTCTGTTTCTTATTGATTCATCCACCGCCGAAACACCCGGCAACAGTCCACAGCAGCAATACATGCCTCGTCTGCACATTGCAATCAAGACACTGTGCAGCAACGAGCAACAGCAAATCGAGGGCCAGTTTGATGCCGCCGGCTCGCGTCCCGGACCATCCAGCTCATGCCAACCAATCTTCTCCTATTTTCTCTCACATATCATGACCCCCGCCTTTTGGATGCGGATCCCAGTCGCGGGCATCCATGGTGCAATGTGACTCTGCGCCGTTTTTTTTTGGGGGGGGGGCCTTGTCTGCCTGCTACTTGGTACAAGCTTGTCATGCGACTTGGCTGACCGACTGTTAAAAAAGAAGCTCGGCGCCCTCGTGGTGCAAAGACAGAGCAGCCTTGCAGCAGCTCCCGAGTCTCAGTACGGATGCAGCACTTGTCGATGCCATGGACTTGGTTGAGCCACCTTCCCCAACCAGTGACGAGCACGGCATTGTGTGGGTGGCAAGTATTTGCCCCCTCGCCTGCATTCTCGCCCAATTGTCACTGGCTACCTGAAGTCGTTTGCTGCTTACAGTCTGCACAATACTGTACACACTTGAAGCCATTTTGTACTGCATCATGTACCCGGTACATATCCTGCCTTCAGCAGCGCCTAACCACTTCACACTCGTGGGAGCCAGAGACAAGACTTGCAGAGAACCTGGATGACCATGTCCACAGCCTTCAATTGCAGAGACACGTGTCGCATCATTGATTCACTCTGTCTGCTCCTCCAGTACCCTCAGCGGGCCGCTCCCGGAACAGACGGAAACTTGTTGGATGACGGACTCTGAGCCAAAATCTAGACAAGAGAATTGTTTTGACAAGACGACTTGCCAGCCATAAAGGAGGAGGGCGTCGAACGTTTCCCATTGCTCCGAGACCCACGCTGTCTGCGCACTGTGCTGCGACCAAGCTCTGGGTTGCCCAAGATGGGTAATGCGCCATCCAGTCAGGTGACGTCAATATCCCAGTCGCGCGCGGCATCAGGCACCTTTGGTCCAGCTGTCGACGGCAACAATCCGAAGCCGAGACAAGCGGCCTTGTCCCCAACCACTTGGCGTGTATCCTGTCGTAAGCCTCTCTTCGCGTCCTTCCCTCTCCTCCCTTTACAAATCAAGATTTACAAGCCTGCCCTTCCGCAGAGTCCGTCGCGTCTGTTTCCCGCTCAGCTCAGCTCTGCTCCACTGCGGCTCCATTTTTCTCGCGTTGCAAAAACGATGACGCAATCTCTTCTTGTCGCAAAAGCCTCTGCGAATGCCAAGTCTTGTCGCCAATTTTGCACCGCTGCCTTATCGGCATTATAGGCAGAGAGAGACATGCCTTGTGCGTGTGCGATGCAGATGCTTTGACGCACCCGGGCCAAGCTTCCTGTTTTGTCCGCTGTAGTACAGATTCCACATGTAATTGGCTCCAACTAGCCGTCTTCATTCGTAGACCGCCAGCCAAGGAGCTCTTCATGGCTCGACCTGCAGCACCACCTCTGGTCCCTAGTAAAAAAAATAAAAGAAAAAAAAAAGGTTCCCCAGGAGTCCCAACTTTTTTCCGCCAAGACATGTCTTGTGTTATAACGCCCGCCTGGCCGATCGCCACCCCCTTCCTCGAGCCAGAGGCGCATGGCTGTCCGTCTCTTGACATTCTTCTCCGAACTCGTTTCCAGAGACACGAATCGAGATTCCTCTCTTGTCCAATCAGAGTAATTTGTTGGGCCTTTTTTTTTTCCTAAATAGCTTTCCCAAGAACTACAAAACCCGTCGTTTCAAAGCGTCTCTTCTCCCGCACGCCTGCCACCCCATTTACCTCGTTTCTTACCCTATACCCTCGTAGACGCAACAAACCTGCATGACCCTCTCGACGTCTTACCAGGACCCTGCAACGCATTGGCTGGGCTGTAGTATCAGATCCGGCAGATGGCCAAAATGTTTCGCAGCTCCATGGGCCCATGGACTGGTCAAACACAGACATGTATGTAGACACGACATGGATTTGTCTCACCATGACTACCAGTAACACGCAACCACTTCTCCCATTCTCCGCCTCTGCAGAGCAAGTATGAGATCCGATACAAGTAAAGAATGTTGGGATGGATTTGCCTCGACGCACTTTTGAGAGATGCTACTTGGCTCCATGGCTTTGCATTACAGACACTTATACCAGGCCTCTCTACTCTGACGAGGGGCAGCAAGGTACCAACAAGGTCAGTAGCATATTGCCAAACCACACCCTCCAAGGCTACATGTAAATGCCCACACCATCTTGACTACGTCAGTGTGACACTAGAAAAGTGGCATGTATCTCTGTGGCATGGAGGAGCCACGCGATTCAGATGCCTGTACTCGTTTATGCCGTGTCCGTCTTGAAAAAAAGAAACATCATTGTAGGGTAGGTCTGGGAGTAGTGGCATCCAGAAGAGAAGAAACAAAACCCTCAAAGCTTGAAGCAACTATTGACTCCAAAACCATAATGGCAATGAGTATATTTCCCTATACCTTTTCCAACAGCCTCCAGTCATGGCATCTGCAGAGTAGTCATCCCCTGCTGTCACAATGCAGCCGGTGACACATTAGACAAGTGTAGCTTTATGAAACTTCAACTACAAGACACGGTTGGCATTCAGCCAGAGGCAAGCAGTTTCAATCAACTAGTGTCAATTCTCAGCGTACTACCGCGGCGTAAGCTATTTGAATCTACCCCATCTACACGCAATTCATCAGGATCCTGGTGATTCAAGCTGTCAGATATCTGGAACACATGGTTCTCAGAAAATCGCCAAAAAAAAATAGCCCTTAATCAGGGTCGGTGACGCCGGGAGATTACCAACCTCCCTCCCAGCCACCACCAGTTTCAGGGCCCCAAGCACGCTCAACATGAGTTTGAGCAGCGGGAACATCATCAGGAGCAGCAGGAAACCCATTGTCAGCCTCAGCGCTGTTATTCTTGCTGCCAAAGTCTCCGCTACCAAATTCATCAGAGGGAGCAGCCACGGGGGCCTTGCACCTCACTCTGGTGTGCCCGAAGAGCTGGCAATTGCTACATTGAACCTTGGACCCTGCTTCCTGTTAGCAATAGTAAATGAGTTCAATCTTGGCAGGCTACTCACAGTCCCTGGGCTGAGGACAATCACGGCTCATGTGTCCTTCCTGGTCACAATTGCGACAAACAATGGCACTGGCCTTGGGGCAGTCTTTGGCAAAGTGTCCGTCTAGCAAAACCATAATTAGCATATAGCCATTGTCGTACGGTGTCAGCAAGCAAACTTACACTCGTCGCACTTTCGACACTGTACATTGTTCAGATTGGGCGGCTCGTCGCAATCCGCTGCCTTGTGCCCGGATTTTCTGTACTCCAGTAAGCGATGAACAGGTCGGCCAAAACTGCAATGCAGCAGACTCACCCGCAGTTTCTGCAAGCGAATTTATCCTTGCGTGGCTCCTTGCCTGTTGAACAGATTAGCATTGCCTCATCGTTAAGACTTGAATCAATATATCTTACAATCACGAATGCGGTGTCCCTCAAGGTTACAGTTGCTGCAGATGATCTTGGGGCGTTCAAATATAACCTTCTCCTTGGGACAATACTTTGAGATGTGTCCTAGTTCATCGCAGTTGCGGCAAAGGGGCACTCCCTTATTGACGATGTCGCCAGCGTCATCCAAACGAGCCAAAAGCTCTTCGCGAGTCTTGGGGAAGCTTTCGACCTCTCGAGGACGATCGGCATACTCCGAAAAGCGGTAAGAGATGCTATACTTCTTTCCAAGGTTGCCTTGGAGATCCATATTAGTGAGAACCTTCATGAGAGGCTTCTCAGTGGCAATGAGGAAGAGTTTGATGCCGTTGTCGAGCAGGGCCTCTTGAAGCTCGCGGAACGTGATGTCTGCATTGACGGCCTTGACATATTCATTGATGGCCTCCTTCACATCGTCCACATCGCGCTCAGCAACTGCACTTCTAAGTTTCGCCCATGCCTCGTCGGGACTCATGTCGGCGACATGATCCCGATTAACAAGGCGTGGATTGGTGCACTCCACGGCACGATGGCTAAAGGCCTGTCAGCAAGGCCATTGAATGCTTAAACAAAGTGTGAGCTTACCCAATTTGGCCGCATCCGTAGCATTTCAGACTGACCCTGGCCACAGGCTTCTCCGGAAGCTTTTCTCTAAAAGAAGTGGTCAATAATAATCCTACGACGAATGAGGCGGTAACGTGTGTAACTCACCCTCCGCCATCGTCACCTGGAGTAACTGCGGTATAAGACGGAATTATGTCTGCTGGGCCTGAGCCCCAGGCATCACCAGCTCCCCCAGTGTTGTCCATTTCTCCCCAAGTGTTGTCAATTTCTCCCCAAGTGTTGTCCATGATGATCGCTGGCACAAAGTTAGTAAGATCATTTGCCTCTCAAGGTCTAAAAAAAAGGCACACTAGAGGAAAGGAAAGGTTTCCATAAATGAAGAAAAGGGTAAATCAGGTGCACGAATCAAACTAGGAAATGTGCAGGTGCCCAGACGAGGCGAATTTGTCGATGATGGCACCTCCACCAAGAAGCCATACTTGACCATGCTGTCTTTGAGGTGAGCACAAGAGTCTCATGGTGAGGAGAATGTGTAAAGAAAAACAATCTCGGAAGGTTCTGAAGCAAGCTCCTGCCACTGGGGACTCGAGTGGCAAGACTGTAGGGGCAACAAATCAAGTGCTATTGCCTGGGGAGCGCAAGCGCTACAGGGAAAGACGGCAAACAAGCAAATAGACAAGAGAAAAGACTTACTCGAGCGATGAAATGATTGACTGTGGTCAACAAGCTGTCGGCTTGCAAAAGCTTTTTCTATGGTGCTGCTGCAAGCTCCCGATCCAAACCTTGCACACGGCAAACGAGACAACAGAGCGTGCGAGCTGCCACTAAACAAGGCGCCGTTAGCAGGCAATGATACAGAGGAGTAGAGTGACTGATGCTAAAGGGGATGGGTAGCAAGGCATCTAGGTAAAAGAAGGAATGTTGATGGCAGGGTGGCTCACCGACGATGCGACTGCAAGGTGTTGGAGAGAAGAGAGAGAAGGAAAAAGAAAGGTGAAGGAAAAGAAAGAGAGGGGAGGGAAGGAAAAGAAAGAGAGGGGAGGGAAGGAAAAGAAAGAGATGGAAGGGAAAGGAAAGAGATAGAAGGAAAGCAGCAAACGGTGGGCCAATAAATAAATACCTCGTGGACTAGCCGAGCTGGCAGCTGCCATGACAAGCCCTAGGGTTCGAGAAAGAAGGAAGGTACGGGTTGTCAGGTACCTCCACCACTTTCCTGGTTCTCCTGCAGCCAATATCTATTACTTCTATTGGTCAAGGAGATGCTCTGGGCCTTGGAGATGCCCTAGATGGCGTATTATAGTGGCTCGATGGGTTTCCAGGCGGAGAGCTAGGTCACCATGCCCCTAGATGCGGCGGCTGTTGCTCCCAGCACCCCCTGTATGCCAGTGGCATCTAATGCCATTCCCGTCTCGTATCTCGCCTCGTACATTGTTTTGAATACATGGCAGAGAAGATGTGTACCTAGATAGACTAAGATTTGACTCTTTCAAGAGAAAGCGGCCTTGATGTTGCGAGATTCTGTGCTGTATTCATGCAGGCAGCTTATGCTTTTCCGCACAGCGAGATTACGAGGCGTCTCCCAGAGATTTGAAGCTCTACAGCACTTGGTATCGTCGCAGGAGCTACACTTTCAGCGTGTCGAGCTTCTACAAAATAAAAGTTTCATCCCAAGTGTCGCCTGAGTCTTGCCTCCTGAAGCTGGCGTCCCCTCCGATCCCAAACCCTAACTGACAATCATTTGTCGCCCGAGTCTACGACGCAAAGAAGATTGAGCAGTCGAAGCAGCTTCTCCAGGCCTTGGGCGGTGGAAAAATGAAAACGCACCCAGCGACTATTCAAGGGGCCATGCAAAAGTTTGTGCCATTATAGCGTCGCGTCGATTTCTTGCCGACGCTCTGCTCTCTGGGAACACGGTGAGTCCTTTGAGCACCGAAAACGTTGACACTGACGCTTCAAATGCTTCTCGCCATCCGGGAATCTCCCATGACGATTCAGTATGTCTGGTTGGATGCTAAAGTAGCAAAAACAGATACCTCTGACCCCTTTGATTCTACACTAGCCAAGAGATCGACAAGAAGAGACCGCGGCCAGCAAACGCCGCCTTGAACAAACTACTAGCTTCAATTATTACAGATCAACTAGCCAGTCTCATTTATTTGTGACAAAAGGAGGCTATTGATTTGCAGATGCGCCCGATGGCCGTTAATCCTTCCTCGACCTGCTCGAATCTGGAGCACCAGAATCAGCGATCAAGTACTCAGCAACAAGGTAAGCAACGCCTTATTATAGCCAACGAGGTTTCAAGAAGTTGCCGCTTCTGAAATGTGGTGTCTCCTTCTCTTCGACAATTTTCTGCGTGGCATTCTTCGCGGGGACGAGATTCTGCAGCTGTCCATTCACTAATGCAGCAGAGAGCCTACAAAACGCTGATTCAAAAAGGTCTGCTTGTTTGTTTGCATTGGAATTGACTATGTGTGCTAGAAATCACTTTGGACGCGAGTTTCTCTGCGACAGACGGCGCTGCCTTTTGACACCTAGACATTTTCAAGAAGAGAGCGCGCACACACACACATGGATACACACACTTCAAGAAAAAAAGGGAAAAGGGAAAAAAGGAGGAAACAAGGGGGAAAAGAGGTGCCAAACTTGAACAAAATCACAAAGAAGAGAAGCAGAATGGGCAGAGGCCAAGCTGGAATACCTCTAGGTCCAGAGTTCATAATCTTGCGCAACTCTTTCTTCTGCCCTGATGTGGCATTTTTACAAGATTATTCTTTGCAAAGCATCTTTGGCCAGAGTTTGGACGGGAACGAGGCAGGAAGCAGCTACATATTCTAGACAGACACGAGCCGCGCAATGGCATCTCTTGAGCCAAAATCTCTAGCGACGAGGAGAATTTTACATGGAATCTATTGCAGAAAAATATTTCTAGCGACGAGAAGGATTATACGTGGCATCTCTCGAGCCAAAATATTCTAGCGACGAGGAGAATTATACAAGAGATTTGTTGCAGAAAAACATGTCCAGCGACGAGAAGAATTATACACGAGGCTTATTACAGAAAAACAAGAGCCTAGATTGACAGTCTCTTTGCGTCGAGAAGCAAGAGCTCAAATTGCCTCTCACCATTCCTCCACAGCGACGAGGTGCCAACCCCCTTTCCCCCTCTAGGCCCCAAAGTAAACGCTACAGAGCAGCCACCTCTAGGGCCCCAAGCACTATACCACGCGTTTACACTCGCTAATCCACGTAGAACAAACGCCCAGAGACGCGTCGCTTAACCCAGCAGGGGGCAGTGAAGCGCGTAATTTTTCCCATCATGTACCGCCGTTTGAGGAAAACGGGCTGCATCACGAGGACTCCTCTACCTAGCCTGAGCCATCTTGTTTGATTTAGTTGATGTGATTGGACCAGAGAATTGGTCAAGTGAGCCTCTAGAGATGGGATAAATATTGCAGCTGCCAGGGTTCTAGTATAGCGTTGCCGTGACGAGGTTCGTTGCCGTGGCTGGGGGGGGCCCGCGTACCTGCCTTTTGGGAAGGAGCCTGTGTTTTGCCCACGAAAAAAAAAAAAATTAAAAAAGAACTCTGCCCAGCTGCCAACTCTCTACTCTTTCTTTCTCTCCCTCTCCACGGTCAAATCATTTCTTTTCTTCCCATCCCCCCCATCCTCACGGGCGAAGAATCTCTTCTCTCAGCTCAAAAAAGCTTAGCATCTGCTCGACCTGCTTTCTCTTCAAACTCTTGGCCCACCCTCCTTCTTTTTTTCGCACCCCCGTCACACAAGGGAGCTTTCTTTGGCAACCTCAATATTTTCTCGTTTCCACATTCGGCGTTGCTGGCAAGAGCGTGCCACCATGAGCCTAGTCAGGGGTCAGCTTAACCAGGTGCCGATGGCAAGGCTAAGCCTGATGGGCATGCCAATTGAGATTCTTGAAAAGATTCTAAGCAATCTTCGACACGAAAAAAAGAGCTCTTTGCTGGCAGCTATGAAATCATGCCGAATTTTAAACACGCTAGGTGGTAAGTACCTGGCCCAGAGCTTCAAGGTTGGATACGACACAGACCGGACATGGCCCACCACCATCGGCAAAATCTATATGTTTTGTCGGTATATATTCCACTGTAGACCCGAACTCGCCATCTCAGTCAAGTCTGTTGTCGTCGGCTCCTTCTCAACGGCTATTTCATATGAAATTGGCATGACGCCCTATCCTGCCCCGCAGCCTTTTATCCAGGAACTGTCATCGTACCAGCTCGTTGTGTACAGGTTCTTTACCCGATATAGCTGCTTGAACTATCATGATTCGCGCAACATCATGATGCAAAATCTCAGGAGTGGCCACGACGACGCCTTCCTTGCTCTCCTCCTCATGGGCTGCCACAGTCTCGAGGACTTTGGCATGGGCCAGAGTGTCAGGCCCCAAATGGTTCGTCTCGCCATGTGGACTAGCGGCAGACTGCACGCGATTGCCTTTCAGCTGAGACAGAGAAATATTCCCGTGCCGGGTTGTGTGCAGCCCCATCTCAAGGCTCCCAATCTCAAGAGCTTCTATCAAGAGCTTCGAGCTCCAGAGAGGGACGAAGCCACTGACGAAATAATTGTCCGCTCTCACAACGGCTATCCCCTCTACCAGGGCCACGAAGACTTGGCTGTCCCCTTTTTCAGAATGCTCAATGCTCGTCGCTATGAGTGCATTTTGGCTCATGGCCACAACCACCGGTCCATCAGCTTTGGCAACTTTATTGAAACGTCTTCCTCGACGGTTGAGCACATTGTTCTGCGTCGCTCCCGTCTCGCCCCCGGAGCACTCTTGGCCATTATCGGCTGCTGCATTCAGCTTCGCAGCTTTGAATATATTCGAGGAAACTGCTTCCCAGACATTGAAAACGACTCCATGCCGTGCCATCTCATGCAGGCCATTCTTCAACACAAGGAGACGCTTGAGTCGCTAGTCATTGACTTTGACGACTATGCCCAGCGCGAGATTTGGTGGGAGGCCTTTCGCGAGCCTGACGAATTCTACCTGGGCTACCACTTCAACAAAATGCAGGCCCTCAAGAAGCTCGTTGTGGCAATGCAGCTCGTCACGGGCGTGACACTGGCCTACAATCACACCCAGGTCCCAGGTGACGGCATGTATAATATAGTGCCGTTTGCTGTCGCCGACGGAGCTCCAAGCCTCCTGAGCTGTCTCCCCAAGGAACTCGAAGAACTCACCGTTTTTTCATGCGAGGCCATTGGCGTTCCCATGTTCAAAGAGCTCATCGAAGCTGTTAAATCTGGGCAATACCTTGTCAAGCTCCGAAAAATCATGATTCTCTACAACCCCCCAGACGAGGGCTTCGAAGCCATGGCTCTCGAGCATGGCAGACCCCTAGTCAGCGTCATGCGCCAGACAGAAAGGACACGCAACTTTGACCTGAGCGAGGTGCCCTTGTACAACCGTCGCTGGATAACCACCATCCCAGATCAAGTTCCCGTTCTCAACCTTTGTTCCAGAATCTACTCGGAAGCAATTCGCAACGCCTGGCTCAAGTGGCGATATCTGGGCGTTGGCCTTGCCTTTATTGAAGACGCACGAGTGCTTATGCCTGTGGTTCATTACTTGGATGGAGTGGCTCATCCGAGTAGCGAAGCAGACGAAGATCCTGAAAACGGCGGTGTCAAGCTGAACGAGGACAGTGATGAAGAAATGACTTAGACGACAGGCATCCTTCGCGTCGACTTTTCGAAGCACAAGCTTTGGTATTAAAAAGACTACACGTTTTTTTTTCTCGACGACGAAAACCTTGCCAGGAAGAGTGGAAGAAGAAATACGATATAAAACGACACAAAAAAAAAATAAAAACAAAAAAATACCTCAAAAAAAGAGAGATGGAAGACGGAGAGACAGAGAAAGTCAGAGAGGAAGATGGATAGAGAGAGGTACAGAGAGAGGAGATACAACATACTGGCGCAAGTCGGCATACCCAGCGTTTCAAACGTCCATTGCAATGGCCCGCAGTTTGCAGATTTCCCCGTTCCAACATTCACACGGCGCTCTTTGCCCCGACAAGTTTCTGCTTCAGCCCAGAAAAAAAATACTCTTCACAGCTTACGCATTCACTGCCAGGTTACACTGGCTGGTCAACGACTGCCAACGTCTTTACGGCCCTTAGCGTTTGCTTGTTGTCATTACAATTTTGTACGGATTTCTGAATACAGTCTGCGCAACTACCCGTAGCCAGCTGCTTAGATAGATAGGCATAGCCTTTGAACTATCCATGTTGAAATAATCTTTTCTCTCCCCTTCCTGATATCCTTGACCGTGATTCCCAATTACTAGCATCGTTTGCTTTTGTCTCGGCAATGATGCTTTCCATCTTTATGCCTCGACGACACCTCGACACCCTGCCATCTTTGGCCTTATTGCTCAGCACAAGCCTTGGGCCCCAGATTGCCCTGGCAAGACCATTCTTCCAAGCCACGGTGCCCAAGTCCAAGCTACAGTTATCGTAACCAGTTTTTTTAAACCACCTAAACCAAGCCCTCTAAAACTTACACCTATGGCTATACACACTGCCACATTCATGGCATACCATACAAGATTATTCCCCAACGCCATGGACTGTCTCTTCACAAGTGCCTGCCTGCCTACATGACTTACATTCTCTCTGCTCAAAAAGCTGGACCCCTTCTATTGCTGGTACTATGTGCTTGAGCCGTGGTTAGCTCCTCTTTGCCCAGAATGCTGAACATCTGGTCTCGCTTCATCCTCATCGCTATCATCCCCCAAGCTATATTTGATGCCATCTGCGTCTTGGGGACTGTCGACGTGAAGATCATCCAGATGCGTCTCATCAAAAGCCGCGGCCTCGAGATCAACATTGCCGGGCCTTCGGCGAAAGGTAGATAGCGCCACGCGGGAGCTTCCCAGACTGGTGCTATCTTGCCTGGAGAGCGATCGGTAAATGGCGCCGATGCGACGCTGGCGCCATATAACAAAGGCCCATGCCGCAGCTGCCATGATGACAATGGCCAGGACAATCTCGCCCGATCTCCTATAAGCAGCCCACTTGGCCTCGTCAATCTTCTTCTCTGCCTCCTTTTCGGCGTCGTGCGTGTGATTTGAGACGCCGCCCACCGTCGTCTCGGGTCCCTTTTCACCGTCGATGCGACTGTCAGTGGGCTCGCCGCCAATGCTGCTAATGTCGACGCCCATGAAGCGGTCCAGCATATCGCGAGAACGCCGAGCATGGTCGTACGGCACCATGTGAGAGGCGTTGAAGAACTTTACATAGGTGAGATTGCGTGCCTCTTGCCAGAAACCGGCAGATTCGCCTTCAAAAGTCCAGCCTCGTCGGGGCGACCAGTTGCCTGGGGTAAGCTCGAAACCCTTGCCGCCATTCCACTCCATGTTGCTAATGAGTTGCTCGGTGCCAATGCTGTTGCATATGAGGTCCTCGGAGCCGGAGAAGAGCAGGATGGGGACTTGTTTCATCAAGTCGGGCAGCAATACTCGAGAGGGCTTTGACGTCTTGGTTTTAAAGGCAGCTCCCACGGCGCCATTGCATTCTTGCCAGCCTGTTGTCCTCTTCTCACTAACGTGTAGAGCCTGGACAACGTCGGGGCGTCTCAGGTAGGGCGTCACGCCAGCCAGGTCCGGGGGCCAGTTCATGCCGCAGCTGGGATACGTGTCTCTGAGGCGCACATCGTACATGTTGTAACACGCATCGTTGCCCGAGCCCTTGCTCGTCAGTCTCAGCATAGTAGACAAGGTTTGCTCGCAATCCGAGTAGTCGACGTGGCCGGGGTTGGTAGCCATTCGCTTGTCGCAATCGCGCTGCATTTCTTGGAGCTGCTTGGTTTGCTCGGTATCCTTTTGCAATATGCCCCGCTCCAAAGCATACTTGATGTACGAGGAATATTGGTCTTCGGGAGAAATCCAGCCATTGCCAATCAAGAGGCCCTTGAGACTCCAAGCCGCGCCGGGCTTTGCCTTGTTGTGGTCAAGAATGGCCTTGGCAATATACGGTATGTACTGACCAGCATACGATTCGCCGGCAATATAAATCTGCATCCCATGTAAGCAACCTGTCAAGAAGCCAAGCGGACAAGAAGCGTCCTACGTCGTCCTTCATATACTCGGGGAATATGTCGAAAAACTTTTCCAAAAACGACACAAACTGGAGTGCCATGTTGTCCAGCTCGTGGACAAAGCTATCCGTGTCGACATAGCTGAAGCCGACGCCAACGGGATTGTCGACAAAGAGGAGATTGGCAAACTCGTTCCAGGAGCCATTGTTGAGCACCAGAGTCTTTTCGTCCTTGACTCGATAGGGGCCCACTTCCATCAAAGCGCCATCCTCTGAGCTGCAGCCGGGACCTCCATTGACCCATATAACAGTCCGCTGACGGTTGGCAATGTGCTTGTTCTGGAAGTGCCAAAAGAAGATGTTTCCGTTGTGCTCAGGCGTCACCTCGATGTGGCTGCATCAAGCGTCAGCAGACACGAGGCCCAGTCGCGCATTCAGCCCACTCACCCAGCATGCATCTTGATAGGCGGGGATTCCTTGGGCACGCCGGGAAGATCCAGGACATAGTAGTCGGCTGCAGAGCCTGCCGCAGCTGCCCAGGCCGGCCACAGAGCGACGAGGAGCACGGCCGGCCATTGCCGAGCAAAGAAAAGCAACGACATGGCCACAGTCGTCACTCGCGCCAGACGCACGAGAGCCGGAGGAAGCGGGATGCGTCGACGGCGGGATGGCGAACGCAGAGCCAAGTCATAAGGCGTCGACAGTGGGCGACGAGGACACAGCGACGTTGTGTAGATAAAGCAATGGCGTTGCAAGGAGAGAGAGGGCCAAGGTGGCATTCCTCCGTCTCATGTCGCACTGGTAAGCGGGCCTCCACGCCATCCAGCCTACCTACCCTGGACACTTTCACCACCTTGAACACGTTCACCACCTTCACCACCTTCACCACGGCCTTTTTTGACGGCCCAGTTGGCAAGCATCAGAGTGCTCGTGACGAATGCACGCGCCATCCAAGAGTCTCAGTGCCGTCTTGCTTGATAGCATTATTACTCAAAGTCAAAGCCTCCAACCAACTCTCCTCCCTTGTTCTGGCCAATAAGAGCCGCCCACGAACATTTCTCGGCTTCACTCTCGCAACAAGAGCCTGCCATTGAGACATCAGGGTCGGCTGCAGTCACCAACTCTCAGCGTCACTTTTTCCAAATGGCAGCCCCGAAAAAGACCTTTATCGTCGAGCACCTCGATGAGGAGCTCGGCCCATGGTCAGAGCTGGAGTATGCCGCCATCGCCACCGAGACGCGCCAGGCTGGCGCCAGCTTCATCCTGTCCAGTCTCCCGTCGGCTTTCCAGGTCCCGGCTGCGCTAGCAGGCAACGACGCCTTCACTGCGGAGCGTCGCGGCGTCGAGGAAATGTACTCGGCCGACAAGTCGCGCGTCTGCCTGCTGGACCCGGCAGCCGACAAGGATCTCTCGCCCCAAGACGGCAATGCCTTTGACGCGTTTTTATTTGGAGGCATTCTTGGTATGATTGACCTTGGCTCGCGTCTCTGGAATGCCGGCTGATCAAGTCCTTAGGCGACGATCCTCCCAGAGGTATGCCATTTGGCCTACCCGGCAGAAACAAAAGCTGAGACTTGCCAGATCGAACCTCTGAACTGCGCAAAAAGGGCTTCGAGGGGCGGCGCCTGGGCCCCAAGCAGATGACGACAGACACGGCTGTGCGAGTTACACGCATGGTGGTGCAAGACAAGAGTCTGTCATGCCCTTGCCATTGCACCCTTGACCAAGACTGATGCCAGCTCCTTGACTCAAGTCCCCCTCGACCAGCTTTCTTACCTTGACTTTCCTGAACTCAAATTCAACCAACACGAGAGCACCGAAATGCCCTTTCGCTATGTGGCGGACGCCAACGGGCATCCCATCATGCCTCGGGTAACCAAGACAAAAAAAAATGGCACACTCGCATGCATCATGGACTGACGTGGTGGCAGGGAATGAAGGAACTGATACAAAAGGATGCCGACAAGGCGGTCGACGATCTATTCTGAGAGCCAAGCCAGCCGGCCAGCACTGCATTGCCTTGGAAGCGCAGTCGACAAGCCACCACTCAGGCACCGCTGTCAAGACGCCATGAGACTCGCTGCGTGACCATGGAGCACTGCCGATGCCAGGCAGCCACGTGTTCCTCTTGTTCAGCCCAAGCTCCTTATCCATGGCAGACTTGGCATTGACGAGCGCCTGCATCGTAGTGCAGCTGCATGCAAACCTTGGCAGCCTCTAGGAGACACAGCAGAGCCGTACGACAAGACACGCCAAGCAAAGTAGCACATGAACGCCTTGATGCAAAAACAGGACCTGGGCTCTGCCATCTGTCAGCCGAGGGAGAGCGGGGGGCAAGCATGCCATGTTCCGACTGCGACCTGGGCTATCACAAGGGCTGTCTGCATCTACCCGTCGACTGGCGCACAGCAAGGGAAGAGAGATGGTTGCTATGTACACGCTCAGCGACTCGACAGAGCAAATATCAACTGCCATGGCGACACGGGCCGTTTTGTGAAGCACAAGCCAGGCTGTCAAGGGCGCACTTGAATTGCTCTCTGTTGTGTTGCCTCGTTCATCCATTCTGTGCCTTGGCATGCCAAACAATTCTCCGACGCAGCTTTCCGCCTCCTTGGTCCTATGGCTGGCCACGACGCCGTATCTGCAGATGCCCACAAGGCCCTCATTCCAAGCTTGTTGGGGGGGCACAAGCCGTGTCAAGTGACTAGACCTCCTGACTGAAGAGCTCGAGTCGTAGGCCACGCACATGGCTGTCCAGTGCGCCTGCGGAACTCCCAGTCCCGAAACGGAAACGCGAGAGCATTCTGCGCACCAAACTGCTGTGGTCTGGACAGCAGGGACGGGCGTCTGCTGTTTGAAACGAAGCCATTGGTGCCAGTGTGATACCCGTGTTTCTGCTTCTTCTTGTTTCTGCTCTTGGCCTATGCGCCTGGCCTCCTGAGTAAGTTGCTCGAGCAGGCGCTGCTCTAGACCGCGCCCCACCCTCACATGGATATGATTGCCCGTTGCCGTGACCAGTGATTAGCGTACTAGCCAAGCGAGGAACTTGAGAACGCCATTTAGATGTTTGCATGGTCTCGACGTCGATGCTTGGCACGGAGCATGTTGGGCAGCAACACGAAGCCAGCTGATGTCGACCATGAGTGCCATGGTCCTGATTCTGATACGTACAGACTGCCCTTGTTTCGAGACTGGTATCACAACCCTCATAGCCTTCACCCTGGCCAGCACTCAAACCATGACACGACATCAGACTGAGTTGTCCACTCTTGTCCCGTGCTAGTCCTTTCAGACACATGGTGCCAGAAAAAAAACTCTCGCGACACCGGATGGTGCGAGCAGGCAAATACTCCGTGGACTCTTCGGCACATGCGAGCGTTGCAAGGGGAAGATGCAGTTACGATTAAGAGTTGCACCTGAAATGGCTCTAGCTCCCAAGCTTTGGATGAACAAGGCCATATCCATCTAGTCATGGCGTACGCACTGATGTGCTGTAGTCATTGCCAATTTGGAAAGCCATTCGACTTTGCAAGAGTGCCATCAAGGGGCACAATATGATGGGAAAGCTCTCAATCAACAACAAGACAAGTCCTGCCCTTGCTTGGAGCTTGGAGCTTGGAGCTTGGCGCAATGCGAGCTGTGCGAGGCAAGAGACATGCGGCACCGTGTTTGTCCCAAACGCAACACCGGCTCTATAGATGGTAAGAGAGAGTCTCCGAAAAGAAGGGGACGACTGTCCTGAAACGCTCGACTAGAGAGTTGCAAAACTTGTTTCCCGGGCGAGAGCTGTGCTCCAGGACTGAGGCCACCGCCGTGCGCGAGTAAGGAGGATGCGCTCGAATCGTTTCTCATCATGCATGGGATTCCGTGTTTGCATGTTTGAGCTATTTTCCCCAGTCGTCCGGAATAAATTACCACGTCTTTTCTTCATCCAACATTACGCACTCGACAGAGCCGCGGAAAACCTAGCTGTTTCCATGAAGCTTGTTTTCCATTATTCTTTCTTTTTTTTAATTCCTTTTGCTTGCCTGCCATGTGCAGGAATGGCCAACAAGAAGACCCGAGATGCGACTCGCCGAGGTCAACGGCTCGTCATCAAGTCATTCCCCAGACAGGGCACTCGGCCGCGGACAGGGACGGAATCGAGTGGTACCGAGACGGTTCTAAAAAAAGAGGCGGGAGCAGGGGCCATGGCGATTGGGAGATTGAAGGAGCGGTGGGAAATACCCGAGCGCGGCCTGGGTTTGCTGGTGCTGGAACCTAGGGATGAGTGCATCACAGTACGAGGGAGCACTGTGGTAGCGGCAGAATATTCCGAAGAGCATTCCCCGGGCTCCAGCGGACTACAAGGTAGATTATCCTGGTGGAGGATTCAGATGACGCGTTTCGGCGAGATCTCTGCTGGGGTCTGCCTGTTCATCCTATCTGGTCCGACCAAGTCCTGTAATACCTGGTCAGCTTCACTATTATACCAGACTTGTGACAGACCAATGCATGCACGCATAAAGAGGCACAGACTAGTGCGAGTGGTGCGGTTTAGACTTTGGCCAAATTGCTCTCGACAATGTTGCCTTGATCGAGTTGGGGAATCCGTCTACGAGCTTGGAAAAAGGCTCCTATCGACGACGCACTAATCTCGCCAGTCGTCAAATCCATGGCATTGCTCATTGGCGTGCACGATGCCACGGCAGCAACTCGAGCTGCATGACTGCCTGCCTGGAGCGCGCGAGGCGTAGTCTGCTGCCGTCAGGGGCCTTTTGTCCGCCAACGACGCTCAAGGGATCGACAAGTCATGGGTGGCCATGGCGGCCCTTGTGTCTGTCTGCCAACAAGTCACTCTTGTGGACAAAGCAAGGGCAGCGACAAGAGTCGAATCGAGTTGGGATGAAACAATCCCTGCTTGCTAGACTGGCCCAGAGTTGCCAGATCGGCACAGGGATCTCGCTTGCATCGCCTGCTGTTACTCTTGTTGCTCCGTGGGCCCGACGCTACCATTTTGCAAGCACCCTCTCTCTCTCTTCCCTTGTGCCGAATGTGCCAGAAGTCAGCCATCTTGCGACCAAGCAGAGTTTTTTTTTCCCCTTGTTTTGCCAGCCGTTTTCCTTTGCCCGAGGCCGCTTGCCAACTGCCGACCCATCTGTCCGTCACATACATATGCTAGACGTGATTTGAGCCGAGCCAAGTAAAGGCGAGGGAGATGTGGCGTACGACGTGGTGCAAGGCGAGAGGAAGAAGAATAGACGACGTGGCCAGCTTTTGCATCGTGGTAGCCCCTGGATAGCTCCCTGTACCTAGACGCGACTTGATTTTTATTGCTGGCACTAACCATCCTCTAGTACCTACTAGTAGGATTTAGTAGGATTTGCTTCAATTTCATTGTGGGATACCTGCCTGTGGGATGATGGTTGGGGAAAAAGGCACGTTGCCGATACGCTCATGTTTTGCTACGAGGTACATGTACTGAGCAAAGTAAAAAGCGCTCACCCGTTTAGCACTGTACAGGCCCCAAGACAGAACAAGACTACCAAGTGGTAAGGAAGACAAACCCCACACTAGCAGTAGGTTTGCAGCACTACCCACAGCAATATATCATGCTGGCATGGGTATACTATGGCGATTTATCGCTGGTGCTGTGCATCCAAACAAACACCTCGCCAGCATCCGAAATGCACCGCACAGACAAACCAAAGTCTGTTTAACCAGGGGCCCCACGATTAGGCACCGTAATGGGCGAGTGCCAATGACGGTGCACTGTGCAGCATCCCGGTAAAAGGGGCTCAAGGTGGTGCGGCGAGATGCCATGGGAACGAGCCTTTGCCCAAAGTGGCCAGCCAGCCAGTCGCAAGGCCTAGACGGCTGCTCGCCCAATCAATATTGCGCCGGGCCAATCTGGCAGCAGGCCATGGACTCGATCTCTTGTGCATGAATGGGCAGCAGTTGGTAACTGCGTGTAAACCTTTATGCTTAATGCGCAAATGCGCACAATGAGTAGTGCGCAGAGCTGGAAGGCAAGTCTCGCAAACATATATACGTATATGTATATACATTATATATACTAGTATATATATATATATATAGCAAAGGGAGCAAAAGCGTTGGTGGCGGCAGCACGAGGCCACCTCTTTGCTCCATCTCATCACGCCACGCCACGACAAGGACGCGGCACGACACGACACGACACGACACGACACTACCCTAGCCCTTTTGCCCCCCCCAGCTGAAACGAGCGCTGAGAATAAACAAAGCCGAGAAAACGAGTCATCAGCGAGCCCTACCAAGATGCCATTCGTCCCTTCAAGTGTGAATCCCCGTCGGCTGGGCTGTTTGACAAGTGCCCCCGGAGCCTTAGCATGCGACTTGGCATGAAACATGGAAAGCCAGCAGCAAGTGGCTGCTAAATTGGGTGCTGGCTGTATGTCTTTGTTGCTGCCGCTGCTATGGCGCAGAGAAGAGCTCTAGAGCATCCTGCTCGCTGGCTGCAAGCACCGCAGTAGACAGCACTGTGTCATGGGTGGCGCCCGGCCAGAACAGAGACCGGCACATCTATTCCGTCGGACGTGAGGTGAGCACAGTATCCGGGCTGCTGGAGGGCGCCATGTAGCATAGCATCGTGGTCGTCAGTCGGGCGAGCTGTGGCGTCGTGATTGGCTCCCCCCCTCTCAAAAAAAAAAAAAAAAAAAAACACCGCCTCACAAGTCGCATGTGGATGGCACTGCTAATGGGGCACGGGACGGTAATTTGCAAGCTGGGTCGGGTGCTGGCGGCAAAAAAATGATGAGCAGGGCAAGTCGGAAAGTAAAGGCAGCAGCAGGGTTCTGCATCAGTGAGGCGGCGACTTTTTGCTGCACAGAGGCCACCTTGGCTGCAGAGAAAAAAGGTGACTGCAGTGCAACCAGGTGGAATACTAGTATAGCAGCAGCACAATGGTATTGCCATGTTGTCGTGGCTCCATTCCAGCAGCCTCCCGCGACTGGCATTTTGGCAAGCCAGCCAGAAGCAGCCAAACACCACATGGCAGCCAGGTGTTTGTTACACGGCATCACAAGAGCCCATTGTTCCGGTTATTGTCCGTGTCGAGGGCCACGGACAGCTGCATCAGCGCAGCGTGGTGCAATGCTACCAGAACCCCCCTCCCAAAAAAAAAAGCCAAGGCTAAAAAGCTCTCGCTCCGATGTCGAGGGTGCTTTTTTTTCGTGGTACTGTGGTGGCTCTACTGTGGTGGCTCGAGTGCATCTTGGTAGCGAGTACAGAGTGGACGAGGGGGCGCTGCTCGTGGTTCTGGAAAAGCGTCCATTGATCCATTGATCCATGACTTGCATGCGTCGCGTGCTCCCCCGCTTCGTCTTGGGCCCACTGTGTTGAGATGTGATGGGGCCTGAGACGGAGCAGCAGAGCATGGCAGAGCTATAGGCCTGGAGCAAATGCAATTCCTCATGGCTGCATACATGGACATATGTATATACATGGGCGTTTACATGGGCGTTTACATGGGCGTACATGAGCGTACATGAGCGTACATGGGCCTACATGCTTGGGTAGGCGGATGCAATGCATGCACAGTACGGATATGTAGGAACTCTGCATCTAGTTGCCGCACACCCGCTGGGCCAGCTTGGCAGGCCAGCCACCTAGTTGGCCGCCTGGCTGGAGCGGTACAGTATGTAATGTACAGGCCCTCCCACCTACCTGGTAGCCCTGTTATCCCTTGCACCGCTGGCAGCAAGCAGCAGAGCCCATTGACAGCGTCCGTCTGCTCTGCCGTCCCAAGCCCACAAAGGCCCAGTCCAGTTCCTGTGCCTCGCCTCGGCATCTCCCGACAGCCCTTTGCAAGTGCCAGGTCGTGTGGGCCGCCGTGCCAGAAAGGGAGCCGTCTGGTCACGGACAGACGCCAGTCCGGTCTCAAGTGTAGCACTGGCTGCAACCCCCTGGACCAGACATGCTGCCGTCATACAGATCAAGCTTATCCCTGGGGCCAGTTTCACGCCTCGTTGCAGGATACGCGCTGCTTGCTGTCGCTGTCGAGAGGGTGCTGGGACGAGCTGTCAAGGGAGCAAGAGGCAGGAGAAGAAGAAGAAGACGAAGAAGAAGAAAACATACACACACATACACACGCACACGCACACACAAGATGCAGCTACCCACACATGGTCTCGTGGTCCACGGCCGTTTTTGCCATTGTATATACAGCAATTTACCTTTATTTTATTTTATTTTGGCCTTGTGCCCCGCACGCCTTTTGACAGTCTGCTCGCCATGACGCTGCTGTGCTCGTGGTCCCCCTGCCACTTGGCGTTACAGGATGCCCTGGGCTAACAAGATGAAATAGGAGACGCTCAGACACCTGCCCTATGACATCTGGCAGCCCCCTCGGCCAGGCCCTTCAGACGAGCCCATTTCCGTGCTAGCACCAAGAATAGGCGGCGACGACTTGTCGTGGGCGGCAATGGGTGTGGCGATTTTGTTGACCAAGACAAGGGATGCTTCTCGCAGCCATCTGGAGCCAAATGTCGCCCCATGCCGACTGGCTACGACTGCTCTCCACAGGCGTATCGGCCCGCCGCTCTCTCAACGCATTGTACGGCCAATCTTAGCTGTGACATGGCCATTGGCCCTGTGCGGGTTGACACGAACTCAATCCTCGCCGGGTTACAGGCTAGCTTGCTATCAGACCTTTGCCCACTTGCCCTTTTCCTCCTGCCCTGACCCACTGGCTCAACGACAAGTCGTCTTGTCTCTGGTCCATGTTGTACAAGGCTCGACGCCGCTCTTTACCTGCTCATCCCTTTTAACCTCTTCATTTTGACTTTGATTACCCTGCCGCCGACATTGAGCACTTAGTTTACTCTAAACCAAGTGCATGTCCAATGGCGTGCTCGGCATCGTGTCTTGTGCTTATGTACCCCCTACGAGCCGTCATAAGTAACAAGGTACCCGTACACATAGCAGCATCATGCACGCACGTACAGTGTATGTGTTTATGTGTGTGAGTGTGAGCGAGCCAGAGTGTGTGTATATGTAGGCTGGTATACCCGGTCTTCGCTCCATGTACGTACGCGTGCGTTGATTAGGGCCAAGAGGATTGGCCCACTGAGCCTCGTGCTGGCTCTGAGCAAAGTTGCCTGCGTACAACAATCTCGAGCTGCATCTCTCTGCTGTAATACACCCTCCCCCATGTCCAGCACAGACACACTTAACTTGGCTCTCGGCTGGCCCAGTCCTTTCTGCTCTTCTTGTTGAGCTTTCCCTTTGGCGGACCCTAGTCTCCCCTTTCATTTGCATCCACATACTTAGACCACGCATACACATACACCAAGATACATAGCCCACTACTAGGCACACACATACATACATATGCTGTGCTTAGCTTCTCGGCCCCAGTTTGGAACACGGACTTGTGTATGAGGTCTCTCATGATACATTGGACCCCTCAGAAGTCGACAATCCTGGCTCGTCTGCTAAAACACTCTCTCTCGGGCGATCAGAGAGTGCGGACGGGCACAAAACACCCCAGGACTCTCCCGGATCACACAGCCACTTGATCTTGTTTCAGAAGACTGCCAGCCCAGGCCTTTTTAGCCCCGAGGCTGCCTGCTCTTCATCTGCTCGCTCGGGCCGTTGAAAAGGCTGCCCTCTTTTTTTTTTCCTTGGGGAGGGGACTTGGGGAGCAATTCCCACCGCTTTCCTCGACGACCTAGTCATCGACTGACCGGCGGCTGTTTCGGGTGTTTCGATCTCCTGCGACCAGTAAGCCCGTCAGTGCGATTGGCCCCTCCGCTAGATGCCGATCTGCCTCGACTATTCTTGCCGTCTCGCCTCTACTTTGTGCCCGTGTAAGGCTACTGGGCTTGTTGACGCTTGACCACGAAACAAAGCACTGGGAAAACACCTTATCTGGTGCCCCCTTCCCCTGCCCTCCTTTTTTTTTCTCCCTCTGCCCTGTTTGCCATCCACCAAGCCCTCGCCCTTCCTTTAGCAGCGGGTTCGATACCCCCTCCCCCCTCTCCCAGACCAGTGGCAAGTAAGTCTGTGACTTTTTGCCTCGACTCGACTCCTCTTCGAGATTAGCACCTCGGCCACCGGTTGGCTTTGAGAAGACATGAGATAAGAAAAAAAAAAACAAAGTGACGACTTGCGAATACCCCATTTTGAGCATTGCGTATTACGAAGAGATTTTTAAGATTCGAGTTGGCCAAACAAGAACAAGGAAACGGAAAAGGCCTCGCCCAACTCGACGACACCTAGTTGCCATTTTGGGCTCACGCGACTTTGGACACATCTACTTGGACTTGGTTGCAGCATCTCTGTGGAGGGCATGAAGTAATAGACGGCTTGGTCTTGGAGCATCAACGAGAAAAGAAGAGAGAGAAGAAGACGAAGAAGAAGAAGAAGAGCGTTTGTTGCAATGGACGTGACATTACTGCTCAATCAGTCTGGGGCCAAGGGCGACAAGAATGTCAGCAGAGAATCAACACCAGCTTCAGTGACTGGAGCGGCATCAACAGTACCATCAACAGCGCTGCCGACGCCATCTCCGGAAAGAGCATCGCCGCAGCGAGAGAGCGAGAGACTGAATAGAGGACGAACGCCGTGGAATGCAGGAGGCTACTCGCTGCCTCTGCATTCCGAGTCCAAGGCTGCATCCAACTCGGCTGGCGCTTACCGATGGTCCAGCGAGCAGCCCGAGCCCGAGACAGCGTGGTGTGCAAGCGTGAGCGCAAGCATACATTCAAGACACGGATCGAGCGACTCGGACATGGCATCTGCGCGGGACCTGGACTTGCAGGGCAGGCCGCAGCTCACCCGGTAGGCAATGCGAGAAGCAGGTGTTTTTTTTGAGAGAGAGAGAGAGAGAGAGAGAGAGAGAGAGACGGGGGCAAGGAGATGCTGACGAGTTGATGCTTGTAGGACCATGACTTTGGAGCACCGCCAGCGGCCAAGTGAATGTATTGAGCGGAGGTGTGTAAAGAGAAGAAAAAAATCCTTGCTCCTTTTCCCCTTTTTCGTCGAGAAGAAAGCCTTTGCTCCTTTTCCCCTTTTCGTCAAGAAGAAAGCCTTTGCTCCTTTTTCCCCTTACGTCGAGAAGAATTTTTCTTTCTCCTTTTCCCCCCTCCCCTCCTTTCTCATTTTCCATCTTGTTTCCTAGCCGCCATTTGGGGGGCAAAATGACTGCGCCAAGATATTGTGTGTCGGAGAGGCAGATTACAAGGGTGTGGCCAAGAGTTGAGACGAACAAGTTGCTAACAGCATGGGTGCAGGCTTCCTTCGTGGCACGAGCGACGTGGCACAGATGAGCGATGGAATATGCCCTGGCACAAGATGTCGGACAGCCACAGCAGCCTGTCGTCGTACGGGTCATGGCAGTCGCGATGTCACTCGAGAATGTCGTCTGTGACGACGGTGAGCGGAGGGCATCACATGGCGTCGTCGCTGGCAGAGCTGCCGATTCTCGAGTCGAAGCTGGCGGAGCACCATGGCGGCAGCGAGACGGATCGGCCCATGTCGGCCAGGAGCCGGACTCGGCTGTCGACTACGGACGAAGCAGCAGAGATGGAGGGGCCGCGCAGTCCGTCTGATGCGGTGCTCAACATGAAGGCGCCGCCGCGCTACCGGGCGCAGGCAGACAAGAGCGGGTGAGTGGACTCGTCGAGGCATTGTCTTGTTTGGAGAGTGAATAGGCCAAGTCGGCCTGCATGGGGCGCTTTAGTCCCATGGTGGCGGCCTATTGACCGCTGCTCGGCCTGTGAATCAGTGAATAGAGACAACAATAGGGTAACGGGGTGGGATGAATAGGGCGGCCAAGGCCAATGCCGGTGAAGCAGGCGCGCAGTTGAGCCGTGACGCGGCATTCATGGCGGTTGAATCACTGCGAAGCCCGGCTGCCTATTTATTCCTCTCTTGTCACCTCTTGTTGGCTCGGCTGATGAGTTTTGTGCCCAAGACATCGGGCCACGACAGCAGCAAGTGCTTCTTTTTTTTTTCCCGCTGTCCTTTTGGCCTCGTGTCTCTTGGGTTGTTTTTTATTTTGCTGTCCCGGCTTTTGCACACACACTAGACCTGTCACCTCGTCTTTTGGCTTCGTCCTTTGGCTTCGTCCTTTGGCTTCGTCCTTTGGCTTCGTCCTTTGGCTGTCACCTCGTGTCTCTAACGCGTCGTCTCTCCCAGCCATCCCTATTTCCGTGCCTCTCGCCTCTTGTCATCATCGTCGTCTCCTCGCATCCACAAGCGTGCCATTTCGGCACCCGACTTTGCACCGCCCTCGCACTCTCTTCGTCAAGGCTACGCCGTGCTGCCGCGGCCGCAGCAAGCCATGGCCATTTCTGCCAATGGGCCGCGCAACGGGCGAGGCGCCTCTGCTGCTGCCCCGTCGGCGGTGGCAGAGGACGGGCATGGCATGACGGCGTCGTGCTCGTCGCCGGCTGGCGCTGCTGCTGCTGAGGAGGAGTGCAGTGCGTCGTCGGGGGGCGAGATGGAGGATCCTCGCTGCATGTTTGTCGTCAACTGCGACACGGGCTCGCAGCTGCGCAAGGCGATTTCGCATCTCTTTGGCCGCAACAAGTCGTGCACGCTCAAGATCCCGCGGCCCGTCTGGGTCTACTACTGCCGCAAGCACTACCAGAGAATCCGCTACCGCAATGCAAAGACGTATCCTGCCAACCAGATGGAGCTGGTCAAGGTGCAGATTCGCCGTCTGCAGACGTGGAGCGACAACAACAAGAACAAGGGCCGCGGCCCCTTTATCAAGCAGTGGACCCTGTCACTGCGCAAGCGCGAGCAGAACCGCCTGGAGAGTGGCAAAGGCGGAGCTGACGCTGCCTACGAGGACCAGTATGCGGCCCAGGGCGGCTGTGCGGTGCCCGACTGGATCATCCACTTGCTGGGCGACGGCTACTCGACGGAGCGCATGCTTGACATTGCCGAGCGCCTGCACAAGGAGATTGTCGAGGGCGTGTTGACGCAGGTGCCCGAGATTGAGTTTCTGCCCGACATTGTCGACGACGACGCCAGCAAGCCGGCTCGCGCTCGCCGCCACAACAGCTCCAACACCCCCAAGCGCAAGGCTTCCGACTTGCCCGCTCTGACACGCCAGGACTCGGAGCCGCTCTATCCCGACCACCAGCCCCCAGACTTTGACGGCAAGCGCGCGCGCCTGGCCTCGCACGAGCTGGCTCCCGTGCCATATGGCCGCCCAGTGCAGACGTACATGGTGCCGCCGCGCGCTCCCAAGGTGGTGCCGCAGATGCACTATGCCCAGCCCGACTATGAGGCCCCTCGCTTCGGAAGCCACTTCCAGCACTCCTTCAACACGGGCGCCTTTTATGCCAATGCCAATTCCATGCCTGCTGCCCGCTATCCCACTGCCCACGAAGCCCAGCTGACCCTGCCGCCCCTGGGCATGCAAATCGCTGCCCACGCGCCCTCCATGCCCAAGCAGCCTCGCTTTGCCGGCCACATGCGCTCTCTGCACCAGCGCTCCGCCAGTGCCTTTACCCCGGGTAGTCGCCCGCTCCCGGCCTCCACTCGGCCCTCCAGCTCGGGAAACACCCACCAGCCTAGACTCGACGTTGGCGGCGGCTATCAAGTCACCTCGCATCCCCACAACCTGCCCGCCATGGGCGATGTCCAGTGGAAGCAACAGCAACAGCAGCAGCAGCAGCAGCAGCAGCATGCTGAGCAGGCACCCCAGTACCCCCAGGCTTGGGCTCACGACTATGGCCATGGCTTTGCCCCCCAGCATGCCGCCTTTCAGCATGCGCCCGTCTACAGCCAGCCTCACCACCGCCCGGAGCGCACAGCCTCGTCGTATAGCATCAACTAAGATGGCTCTTTTGCCCTCGACAAGCTGCCATTGTTGATTTCGGGCCGGTTTTTAACAAGAAGAAATAAACACAGGCCACAGAATACCATGTCTGCAACCAGGTCCACTCTGGGCAAAGATACTCTGGTCTGGTAATAGCGGGATTATTATTGACTGATTTCTTTTTCCTTTCATGGTGGGGAAAGCCCGTGTGTGTATTTATATCGCTAGCGTCATTGTGTTTTTTCCTTTTCCTTCTTCTTTTTTTGTTTTCCTCCCTCTACTTTTCTGTTTTCCTCCCTCACACTCACTCTCTTTTCTTCTCAAGCGCCCCACTTTCGACAAAGCTTGTATCCTGAATTTGCGTCCTTTTTTTTTTATGTGTCTTTTTTTTCCTTCTTCCTGCGTACAAGTGGCGCAGAATCTCCCCGAATTTCGACCTTGGGCAGAGAAGAAGGAAAAAAAAAGGAAGAGGGGATGAGGCAAAGAAAGCGAACTGCAATAACTGAGCGAGATGGTTTTTTCGGAGCATAACCCAGGTTTTTTTTCTAGACCCGGAAAAAAAAGGAGGGGAACCGTAAAAAAATTGAGGGTTTCACAGGAGGTTCTTGGCGCTGAATGTTTTTTTTTGGGAGTGTGCTTGGTCTCTTTGTCTGCATGTGATGGGGGGGACAAGTGGCTAGAAAGGAACGAGGGCATATATATATATAATATGCCTGGAGCCAAAGCGAAGACGGCAGAAGCAGGCCTTGGCAAGTTTGTTTTGAGCGGGCATGAGCAGAAGTTGATTGTGAAGGGGGGGGAAAGTATGAAGGGGATGGAGGATATGGCTTGGTAAAAGGCATGCAGATGAATTCAATAAAGACGTCAAGGAAAGGAGTATAAAGTGGTGCTGGAGGATATATATGGCTTGGTAAAAGGCGTACAGATGAATTCGATAAAGACGTCAAGGAAATGGTGCTGGAGGATATGACTTGGTAAAAGGCGTAGATGAATTCGACCAAGACGTCAAGGAAAGGAGTATCAAGTGGGGCTGGTGTAGACACGTGCTTTGCGGATATGCAGGTTGCTGCATGGGGGCATCATCAAGGCTGAAAAATCGAGTATGCGAGATTGTTGAATATCAAGACGAGAGAGGAAAAGAAGCGCACTCTCTTTTAAATTCACTGCAAGCGAGTATATACAGACAGACATGACGGACGGCTATAACAAGCCCCGACACTCTACAACAGCAAACGTCCTTGATGCTCTATAGCAAGACGTTTCTCGTTTGCATGGAAAACCAAGGCCCCCTCACGGCTCGCGAATCATAAAGGCGCCGCCCTCCCAGGCACTCAGCTCGCCCGTATTCGCCCTGCCGACTTGTCTAAAGCCAAAGCGGTGGTAATACGGCTCAAGCCCCTTTAGAGCAATCAAGTAGCAAGGCGAAGCCCGCACACGCGGCTGATGCTCCAATTCCGTCACCGAGGTCTCCTTTGCAGCCTCCTCCCTCGTCTTTTTCTTGTGGCTAGCCCGGCCTTTACTTTTTGCAGCATGCGCGTCTTTGCTATGCGGCTTTCCGGGCACGTCGGCCTCTAAAGTTGTAGTCAATGTCGTGGTGACGGTGATGCCGTCTGCTGGAGCGGCGGCGTCGATGCGGTCGAGGCCGTGGCGGAGGAGCGTGCCGCCTAGCCCGGTGCCCTGGAGAGAGGGCGAAATGGCAAGCAGGGAGAGGTAGAACCATGGGCGGGAGTCGAGGTGGGTGTGCTCGAGGGCTTCAATGTTGTGGTAGAGGGGGTGGCCGGCAGAAGAGGGGATGGCGGGCGTGGGACGGACGAGGGTGTCGATATATATTGCCAGACGCATCACGGGAGCGATCCAGGCAACTTTAAGAGATGGATTAGCTGATGCTATTGATTCTGTAGCAGCATGAGGGGGAAGAAGAAGAAGAAGGACTTACACGGCGATAGCCAGCGCTCTCGCCAGCTCAAGTCACTTGCCGGCCGCTTCCACCACGCAAACCCCACGACTTTGTTCTTCTTCTCCTCGCCCTCTTGACTCTTTTCCTCGCCCTCTTTATCCTCGCCGCCCCCCGCCCGCTCATCAACCAAGACATCAGCCACCCACCCCAGCGTCCACCACCGCCTCCAAAAGAAGCGCTTCAGCCTCAGCGCAAACTCATCCGGCCGCGCGTGCCGCTCCGGAAACAGCGAGTCGAGGAGAAAGGCATCGTGCGAGAGCGCATCACCATAGACGCGGCACATGCCCTGCGCGTCTGCAAAGCCCGCGGGGCGGATGCGGAAGCCGGGTCTAAGCGTGGCCATGTTTGCTGCAACTATATTTAAATTAAACCGAAAAAAAGGGAGCTAGTTGGAGAGCTTCTGGTAAAAGAGTCAAGTGAGTTGTTTTTGCGAATAATGATGCTCGCTCGATGGGAGAGGCCGTCAACGATGGAATAGATGGGGAGAAAGGAGATGGGCGGGGGGCAATGCATTGAAAAACGGCGCGTTTCGGGCACGACGGTCCAATTTTACTTTTACCTATTCTTGTTTTTTTCCCATGGGCCTTTGAAACACTCCTCGGGACTTCTAAACACTCTGCCGCAGGTAGTTTGGTACCCCATGCCAACAGGACTCTTGGTGTTTTGAAAAGGAAAAAAAAAGACGTCACAACGGGTCCTAGTTTCCATCGTGTAACAAGCACTAGTCGGGGAGCTGAATGCTCTCGCCTTCCGTCTTGGGCTCAAGACACAGGCTGTGCAAGGGCCACGACATTTGAATATATGCAAATCTTGTCCATAAGGCTAGACTATTGAATAAAATGATGAGGCTGTGACTCAATGCTTAATCGGGGGTACAAGGCTTGGGTGCGCTACTCGACTCTTATCCAAACTGGCAAGGAGAGTCATCAAGAGGCAAAAACTAGACGCCAGTTTGTTGCGAGTCGGCAATAAAGTGTACGCATGTACAATAATGTAGATATGATCCACTTGGAGTCCTACCTGGCCGAAAAAGTCGATGCCCAGGAGCGCCATTGGTTAGCACTGCTGCGCTATAGGACAAGGTAGACGGCTATAATCGCCAATCCAACTCTTGACGGCTCGAAAAGAAACAAGATAAAAAAAAAAAAGAAAGAATAATGACAGCCCAAGTACTATTAACCATTTCTCGTAAAATAGGCTTTCCGCGCACCGTCAAGAGCGACAAAAAAGGCACCAGACTAGCGGGCATAGAGACTAAAAGCCCGCTAGGTAGCTCCGAGTAGGCGCCATGTGATGCATTGCCAAAAATACATGACAAGAGGCCTCGCGATAAAGCGCCTCGACCATTCTCGACCCGGCTCCACACAAATTCATGGGCTGTTGATATAGCGTCATTCTGGTAATATTTTCTGGGCCAGCTACCTCCCGCATTGTTCATGCCACAACTACCTAGATGAATGAAGATATTAAAAATGACTAGCACGTTGCATGCTCCGTTACATGCCTGCCTTGACTTGTCCAGCCTTTTGCCGTTGCGTCATGGGGTCGCCTTTGGGGGAAAAGACGTTTGATCCTACACATTCCACGTCTGCCTGATAGCAATGCATTGGGGCCCTCTACGCCACTACTGGAAAAGAAGGAAAGCTTTTTTTTGGAAAAAAAAATGATGAAAGTAATGAAGAGAGAAAAGAAGAGACGGTGGATTTGCCATGATGAAGGCGCAATGCACAAACAATGGGCTGAGCAAAAAAAAAAAAACATAAAAGGCAGAGCAATGAGCAAGGGAATCAAGGCAAAGCAATGAGCAAGAATGGAACCAAGGCAGAGCAATGAGCAGGAATGGAAATCAAGGCAAAGCCAAGAGGGAAAAGGCAAAGCACAGCCTTGTCATGGCGTGTTGCCCAGCACCAGAATGAGTAGCATGCCATTGAGTAGACACGACATGACAAAGGAGGAGCAAATGGACAAGCGGTAGGGCAGAGTCAGCTTGTCGCGGCGGTAGAGCGTCATGCCCAGCCCCATGCAGGCGCAAAACAGACTGGCCACGACGCCCACAGTGACGCCGGCGTCCACCTCGACGCGGAGGCGGCGCTTGCCCGTGGCCATGAGGATGCTGGCAATGCCGAGCAGGAGAAACGAGGCGACAAAGGAGCCGCCGGTGCCCCAAGCGAGGGCACGCTCGCGATAGCGCTCCATGCGGCGCAGCGAGAGAGAGGGCATGGCGTCATGGGCACTGGCAGCGTAGACGTCGGCTGGCGAGTCTTGCTGCGCGTCCATGGCTGTGGACGAGTAGCCGGCAGGGTGGTGGTTGGCTGCCAGGAGCGGGCGCTGGGCATGCTGGCTGTCCGTGCTGTCGCTGGACATGCTAGCTGGCCGGCGCTTGCCCAGCCACTGGCGGGCCTTTTGGTAGGGCAGCGTCACCATGGCGCGCGCATAGGCCAGCCCAGGGAAGCTGGATCCGTGCTCGGGGTCAATGTAAATGGCATACTCGTCGTCGGCGCCGCCCGTGTCGCTGCCGTCGTCATACTCGTTCCAGTACTTGCCCTGGGGCGGCGAGTAAATCTGCACGGGCGGCAGCGGATCAAAGCTGACGCGCGTGCGGCGGGGCGTCAGCGGCTCTGCCAAGTCGTCCACGGTCGAGTCGTTGGACAGCGATGGCGAGCTGGGGCCGCTGAAGCGAGGAGCGGCCGCTCGCAGCTCGGCAAGAATGTCGTCGTGGCGAGCATGCAGCGGGCCAAAGTCGCGCCGGGTAAAGCTCTTGGGGTTGCCGAGTATGTTTTGGTTGAAGCGCGACGAGAGCGTCGTCGAGCCCGTCCATTTCTATCCAAGGGGGGGGGCCCTCTTTGTATTAGCCCGGGTCGAGGCAGTCTTGAGGGCAAGCACACAAACCCGGTATTTCTTCAAAATCTTGCGAATGGCAGTCACTTGCGCGCTGGCAAAGCGCGACAGCGCAACAATGTCGTCGCGGCAGCGCAGCAGCACTCGCTCATACTTGGCAAAGCGCCGCTGCCGCCGCAGCGATATGGGAGAGCCGATGCCGTCTTGATATCGGCTTATCCATTTCTGCATGCTCGAGTTGAGATGCTCTGCGTCGTCGAGTCAGCATTCAAACGACTCCATGAAGCAGACAGACAAGGAGGGCGCGCCGCACCAAGTCGTCTCGAGATTTCATCCGCCTTGCTCATGACAAAAAGATCCACGCGGTCGTGCTGGCTGACGAGCTCCATATACAACTTGTCTTCAAACTTGCTCGACAAGACATCTTGGTGTCCGGGAATGGGCATTGCCGTGGCCTGCTCCCGCGTCGTATGCGCCTTGATTTCGTGCTTGAGCGAGTTGTAGTCGAGATTGTCTGCCAACACTGTCAGCCCCAACAACCAACGCCGCCTTTTTTTTTTTTTCCTTTTCCTTTTTCTTCTTCTTTTTAGGGCAGGCAAGCAAGCAAGCAAAAACATACGCAGACTCCATTCGGGCACCGATTGGTGCACGAGCTGCTGGCCGTACTTCATGATGGGCTGGGCTGCGTTATTCCAGACCAATTGAATGTCTCATGGCTCGCAAAAGCGACAATGGAGTAAAATGCGGCGGCAAGCGTGCAAACACGTCTGCCAATTGGCGCTTGCGGCGAGCAAACTGGACAAAAAAAAGTTGGACGTATGACGTATAGAGGGGCCGCAGTTTGCCTCGTGCGAGCCCTGCATGCAGCGGCTTCTGGGTCCTTTTAAAGATTTTTTTTTCTTCTCCAAGCCCTTTGGACGGATCGAGATTCGATCGGCTCTTGCGTCCAGAGGAAAAAAAAGGCTTGGCGGTCTGGGGAAGTGATGGCACGGAGACTTTTTTTTAATGTATTTTATAAAAAGGTGCGATGAATGGCAAGTTGACAAAGAGAAACGGAAAAAAAGGGTTTTGAAAAAAAAAGAAAGATTGACAAGTCTTGGTTGGGTAGACTGAAAAAGGTGAGAGAGACAAAAAGTTTCAAGAATTGAGTCTCAAGAATTGAGTGTGAGAAAAAACCAAAGGAAGAAGAAGGAAAAAAAAAACTAAAAAAACTAAAACGACTTGATAAGCGTGAGAAAATAGAATAAAAAAAAAGTAGTAGATTGCAAGGACGGCGGCTCTGGGCCAACGAGGCAAGCCTGAGCCAACAGGACTACCTCGGCCCAATCTCAACAGGATAGAGGGTTGGACGGGTGAGACGCAAAGCACAGACAAGGCGACACGCGGAAGCTAGGCAAGATATATATGCACGGGGTATTCTGCTTGTTAGTTTCACCTTTTTTTTTTCTCTCTCTTTTTTTTTTCTCCAACATGGCAAAGGAAGAAGAAGAAGAAGACGAAGAATGGGGGGCAGCAGGGTCGGTTTAAAGACACAACACGACAAGGGAATTGGATGAGCGACCGCCACATGCCAGCCCGCCCAGACGACAAGTACGGACAAGACTGTAAGAGAGTTGTAGATAGCGTCAAAGAGACGCCCCCCCTTCTTTTTCCCCCCCTCCAGCGTTGCATAAGGCACATGCATGTATGTACAGGCCAGGTAGTTGCACCTTGGATCTTCTTTTTCCGCCCGTAGCTGCAGGACGAGGGGAGAGGGGGGGGTACCGTGTCTGAATAATATATATTTCTACATGTCTAGCCGTGTACTGGTTTGCCAGCCTTGTAGTTGAGTTGTGCCGTTGAATCACTGGTCCTTTTTTTTTTCTTTTCTTCTTCTTTTCGTGTTGCTGGTGTGCGTTCCGAGGTGGCAGCCGCTTGCGTAAGGCCAATGCAAGACACGAAGCCGCATTGATGAAATGAACGCATACCAAAGACGCCTGGTTGCCGTGACATTGAGGAACCTGTGCGGCGTCACTGCAGCATCAGCCATGTCGTTGCATGTATGTGTCCATGTAGGTGTGAAGCAAGGCCATGACGGGAGAAAAAAAATAAATAAAAAAAAAAGTCTTGTACGAGGGTGCGATAAGGCCGGGTAGTTGGCAATGCATGCTTGGAGGGCCTGCTCGCTTCCCTGCTGTCGGGACTCGCCATGTCATCCGAAGAAGCGTTGCAATACAAGCCCGTCAAACACGTTGCATCATGCTCCTCAAGGCTTGCTCGTCGCCACCACGACAAGTCTTTTTGCACGACTCCATCTCGATGGCGAGCGACGTGACCCCAGCCTTGCATGCAGAGGCTAGTGGCTGTCAGCTCCAAGTCGTCTCGGCACTAGTCGTCCTTGGTGCTGCTCACGGCCGTCTGCAGTACGTCAGCAACATAGATTGGTCGTGGCCAACCGCAGCTGCATCGCGTCATGTTGGACAAGACATGTAGGCGCATTCGCTCAATATGAGCCTTCGTCTCGGCCCATTGGCCTGTCTCCCCGCGCCAGGCTGGATTTGCCCACGGCTGCCAGCCCATGATGCAATGCCAAAAGCTCTGCCAACGTCTCTGCAATGCCTCTGCAAAGCCTCTGCAAAGCCGCTCCCACCTCGCTCCCTAGGCCTGGCGCCAAAAAGCTCATGCCCGCGCCATCCAATACAACCCTCAATCTGCTCCGCCCAGCGACTGCCACTCCCTTGGGGAAAAGAGGCACGAGACCTGTTTTCCGTAAAACTTGCCGCACCCAATGATGCGTTGTCGCTCTCCTGCACCCTGGTCTCGACCTCTCTTGTCTGCCCAGAGCTGCATCTGGCTACCACATCTTTTTTTTTAAAAAAATCTTGTCATCAATTGTCGCTACCTGCTGCGCAAAATGTCTCTACACATGCACGCCGTCTGCACTGCAGGCTCTAGTTGTACTCTGCGCCGCCAGAGCACGTACCCCCCTCCTCTAGCCCCGTGATAATAGCTACACTGCACATCTTTGCACACGCCATTGGAGCAGCCCGCATCAGCTTGCTGGCCACGCAGCAGGGTGGGGGAAGAGAAGAAGAAGAAAAAAAAAAATCAAGGCCTCGATCCACCCAGAGTCGTTTGTCCCCATTACTTTTGACCGTCTTGTCCTTTGCCCTGCCGCCTCGCTCTACACGGCTGATTTGCAAGGCCATGGCCATGTCCAATTGACAACAAAGCTCCAGTTGTAGCCTCGAGGCGCTGCCGAAGGCCGAGCCCGTTTTTGCCATGGCCAGTCGCCGTCATGGCTGGACATTTGCGGCGGACAAATGGAGCTGCAGCCATGAGCCATCGGCGTTGGCGGATGCGCATGGATGCTCTCGCCCGCCTTTTTGGCCAGCCAAGCAGACTCTCTAATGGCTGCTGTGCATGGAGAGAGCAAAAGCACACCATGCCACGCTGACACGAGCAGCCCAACGCCACGGCGCCAGACTCTTCCCGGATACGGCAGGTGGTCACATGAGGTGCAATGGCGACTTGTCCATGGACCTGCTCTGTCCACAAGCCACTCCAGCTTGCTCGACACAAAAAGGCGCCATTTGCCCTTTTGCTTGGCTTGCAAACAAAAGGCTTGGCTTGCAAACAAAAGGCGGCGCTGCTTCTAGACCGTTGGAAAGAAACGACTTGCTGCCTGCACTTTTTGGCTTTGCCCACGCCCTCAATGGCCACCACGAGGCAGCACGCATGCACCGAGGACACGACGAGGACCAAGAGCCTTGTTTTTTTCTTTTTCGAAACCAAATTGTCAAGGAAAAGTGTCGGAGAAAAAAAAAAAAGCCAAGTATGGCAGCCAACAAGCCCTGGGCCTGTTTCCTCACCAGATGCAAGCATGCCATGACCTTCGGACCACCACACCCAGATGCTGGATGCGGCTATGCATTCGTCTCTAGCTCCATGCCCCGCCCGTCCACCCATCCATCTCTCTCGTCATGTCTTGTTCTCTTTGGTCGCCCGCCGTTGTAGCAGGGCCGAATCGCGTAGCTGGGCCACGTCGCAAAAAGCTCGCATCCTCCCGAGCACGACCCCGACCCTTTCCAGTCACGGCCTTGGCCTGGCCAGTCATGTCTTGTCACGTCCGCCGTCATCTGTAGCTTGGCCCCAGCCTTGTTCTCCAGCTGCAGGCGAGGCCTTGGCAGTAGGCGCCGTACTTGTCCGTCTGATTTTGTCAAGAGCCGCGCAAAGGCCGCCTCGAGCTCTCAACTGTGCTACCCAGGCAAGCCATTTTTGCCAGGCGGCTGCAGCGCTCTGCATTGTATTTGCTAGCCATGTCTCACTTAATTCGGCTAATCATTGAGCCGCAGCCTCTTGGCGCTCCAGCAGCTGGCCAGCCTCGAGCAGGCCGACGATGCTATCGCCGTGAGCCACGGCAATGACGGCTTCTGGGCCACAGCAAGCCGCCTCCAGCCCCGCTGCTGCCTCGCCGCCCTGGGCCTCGGGCGACGGCCGCATCATGGCCCGCACCACGTCTGCAGCCCCATGGATGGACATGTCGCCTGCCAAGACGACTACATCTTGCATGGCCACCACGGCATGGGCCACGTCTCGAAGCGGCAGTCCGAGCTCGCTGCGAGACAGCTGTCGGATCCGCCCTGGTGCCGCAACGGCCGCGGTCTCGCCGTTTGCCTGGATCCTCACCCAGCCCGTCTTGGACGCATAGCCCGCCCGCAGCAGATCCACCCCCAGGCTGTCGTGACTCAAGCCATGCTCTTGTGCCATGTCTTGCCATGGCACCGCAATGTGCTCAAGGAGCCCGCCCTGCCCTTGCATTTCCTCATGCTTCATTGACGCCGCCCTTGACTCGCAGGCGCTCGTGGCCGCCACGGCAGCACCAATGGCCCCGCCGGGGTGGTTTCTGGCAAACCTCGATGCCACATCCGAGTCCAGTTCGGCCGCAACTGTCATGGCAAGCGCATCGCACAGCGCCAGGGCTGTCGTTGTCGATGTCGACGGTGCCGCCACGCCAAACGACGTCAGCTCCGCCTCGGGGATGGGCGCGCATAGCAGCACCACCTGTTCTTGAGCCCGTCGTGTCGACAGCAACTGCACCAGCTCACAGTCCTCCCGGCGCGTATGCGAGGTGAGCACAATGGCAGGCAAGCACTCGTCAAGATGCGGCAACAGCTGCTGCAGCTCGGGAGTCCGTCCCGAGTAGGTGATGAAGAGCAGGGCGTCGCGCGCGCCAATGAGCCCCAGGTCGCCATGCAATGCCTCGGTCGGGTGCAGAAGCGCCGCCCCTACCCCCAGGCTCTGCAGTGTCGCCACGAGCTTGCGTCCAATATGGCCCGACTTGCCCACGCCAATAACGACCACCTTGCCGCCGCCGGCACAGGTGCGCGCCAGTAGATTGACGGCGCCATTGAAGCCCTGCCGCGCCATGCCGTCTGTCTCGTACAGTTGCGCCAGGCTGGCCAGGGCCCGGGCCTCGGTGGCAAGCACATGGAGTCCGCGCTCAAGGCGTCTCCGCCTCGTCTCGTCTTCATCCAAGACACGCGACACAGCGGCTGCGTCGTTGGCCGACGGCTCTTGTTCCTGCGACGAAGAAGAAGACAGCGTGGGCGACAATGGCGAAGAAGCCGGCTGCTGCTCGGCTCCGAGGCTAAAGGCTTCGCTTGGCTGGCATAGGGTGCCGTCGTACGGTAGAATGGCCGGAGTCGGCGGAGATGGCGGTGGCTTTTCAGGCGGCTTGAGGGTGCCCAGCACAATGACGGCGCTCGTCTGGATAGGCCGATGGTCGTTTTGCCGCCGGTCCGCCATGACGGTCGCGCAGTTTCCAAGAAGAAAAAAAAGACTCTTTTGCTTGAGGCAGTCGGAGCTCCGAATACAACCGACGAGGTTCAATGGGAAGAAGACGACCGCCGAGGTTCAATGGGAAGAAAACAAAAAAAATTTCGCTCCAGACTCCTGCCAAGCGCAAAGGGTTGAGTCAAAGGATACAATGGCCGTGTGGGTGGATCGTTGCATGCAAAAAAACAGAATCGCGTCGTATTTGCCAATGTAATGCCAACATGCGCAGTGTTGGATCGGGGGAATCTTGTTCATGTAGAGCAAAGTAGCCCGTGAACCGGATGCGCAGCAGAGTAACAAGCACGTGTCAAGCTACTAGAACTATCAAGCATCCTTCTACACGGCAAGCATTGACAATGGGTAGAAATAGTCTTTGAAGAAGAGGGAAAAAAAAAATTAGCGGCGATGGCGTAGCTTCTGGGTCTCCGAGCCCGAATCGGGGGCATGGGTGCCCGCCGCAAAAAGTGCACGGGAGCCGATAAGAAGCTTTGCCAGTCTTTGAGGCATCTTGGCCCTCCCTCCCGCTACAAGAAGCAGTACATGTTGGAATGGATGACACGCTCATGACGAACTAGGAGTCCCATGGTCCATCCAACAAGGACTGATTCAAGCGTTTCTGCTTGGGACCCCTGGGCTGCGCAGGCGTCCATGATACGGAGTGACGTGCGGCCCTTTTGTTTCTCTTGTATGGCGTCATGTCGCAAAACGGCCGCCTCGTTGGTGGTGCTGGGCCGGGGAGCACGCCATGTCGGTTAGAGAAATTTTCATGTCCCTGTGGCGATTATTTAGATTTATATTGATGGGTATTCTTTTTTTTCTTTTTGCGACTCTGCCAAGATGATCATTGCGCCAAGATAATCATTGCAACTCTACCAAGATGACGAAAAAAAAAACGGTTTGAATAGACGATGCTGCTGAAACTCGCATGGGCCAGGGGCCGAAATGGCGTCAAAAGTCAAGATGCAGCGGCTTGGCTGTGCCTGTGGCGAATAGCGCGAAAAACTGCGACAAGGCTGCTAAAAGATGATGAATCCAATCACATGACTCCCCAGCTGGCAAACCGTTCATGCCGCCTGGACAGGGTGTAAAGATTATTATTAGACCATGGCGGCAGCTCGGTCTGGCTCCAAGCTGCGGCTTGTATCCACCGCGTTGGGTGCAGCTTGGGGCAGCTTGGGGCAGCTTCAAACCACAAGAGGGGCATTTGTCCCACTGCCAAACAGAACCGAGCTGCCATGGGAGCTGTGCTGCAAGGTACGGCTCGAGGCAGTCACGGCAGATAGGCCTCGACCTGTGGGCAGAGCTCGCGGTGCAAAGCCGCGGCATGGACAAGCGGCCGGGACCAAGTACCTTTTTATCAGCAAAACCTTAGCCTCAAGCTACGAATAGCTGCGCTCTTGGCTTTGGCACCAATTAAGCCAGTAGGGCAGGAGACGGCAGGGCGACAAGGCGGCAGCAGGGCCCCAGGCGGCAGGGCGGCTGGTGCAAATAATAGATAAAACAATAAAACATCTGATTTGCGGCTCGTCATCAACTCCTGTCTCGCTCATCGTCTCGTCTCCTGGCACCACGGGCTTGAGATTAAAGAGCATGTAAGCTCACCCTTGACGACATTGATAGCTGCATCTTCAGTTCTACATAGCAGTGCACGCATTCCGCCGTATTCTTCTCCTCTCCGCCCCCACATCGCCCCTAGCATCCCTCGTTGTCGGCTCTTGCACCCGCCTTTCCCCCTGGCCCTCGAGACCGGCTCCATTGCTCTCAAATGACCCAGTACCGCGCCCAAGACCAGCATCACTGCCCGTGGACAGCCAGCGGTTGGGATGGCACCGGGCCCGGCCAAGGCTAGTCGAGGCTGGCGTGACGAGGGCCCGACGACGAGGACGCCATGGCGGAGCTTGCGCCTGTGCCGCACCCACTGCCTCGGCTTTGGGCTCGTGTTGCTCCTCGCCAGCCTCTTGGCCCTGGTGCGAGCTCCTGCCTGGACCAACCAGGGCCTCCTTTCGTCGCACCCTGACGTGCAAGGCGCCGACGCCACCACAGAGTCGAGCAATGCCTGGGCAGGCCACCAATTGCCCCCTGGCCATTGGCCCCACGACCGCTTCCTGGTGGGCACCGGCAAGGCCGACATTACCGGGCCCGTTGTCGAGCTCAACATGATGGGCTACGCCGACGTGAAGCAAGTGGGCAGCGGCGTGCGCCAGCGCCTCTACTCGCGTGCCTTTATTCTTGGTAGTCTCCACCACGCCCAGGATCGCTTTGTCTACTTGGTGCTTGATATCCAGTCGGGCGACACGGCTGTTCGCTACGGCATCTTGCGGGGTCTGGCCGCCCTGGGCCCCCGCTACTCCATGTATGGCCACGACAACATTGCCGTTACCGCTACCCACTCCCACTCTGGGCCTGGCGCCTGGCTCAACTACTTGCTGCCTCAAATCACCAGCAAGGGCTTTGACCGCCAGAGCTATCGTGCAATTGTTCAAGGATGTATTTTGTCCATTCGCCGCGCCCACGAGAGCCTCGAGCCCGGCTCGCTGACTGTGGGCTCCACAAGCGTTTTGGGCGCTGGCATCAATCGCAGCATGTTTGCCTACTTGGCCAATCCCGAGGCTGAGCGTGCTCGCTACAATGTCAGTGCCAGCCATGACGGTTCCGTCGAGACGGACATGACGCTGCTCAAGCTTCAGCGCCAGTCGGATGGCAAGAATATTGGCGTCTTGACTTGGTTCCCCACCCACGGCACTTCAATGCAGGCCAACAATACCCTCATTACCGGCGACAACAAGGGCCTGGCTGCCGACTTGTTTGAGAAGCAAGTTCGCGGCGGTGTAAATGAGACGGACAGCTTTGTCGCTGGTTTCTCCCAGGCCAACATGGGCGATGTGACTCCCAATGTTCTCGGCGCCTGGTGCAACGACGGCACGGGACACAGCTGCCGATTAGAAGATAGCACATGTCCCGACGGCCGCAGCAACAATTGCCGCGCCCGAGGGCCGGGCAGGGTCAATGACGACCACGGCGTGTCGTCGTGCTTTGAGATTGCCAAGCGGCAATACGAGGGCGCCCTGCGCATTTACCAGTCGTTGAGTCAAGAAGCGCCCAATGTGCGCGGTGACGGCGTCAAGGCCTTTCACCACTTTCAAGACATGTCGACGTTTCGCTTCACTCTCCCCAATGGCACGGCGGTCAGAACCTGCCCCGCTGCCCTTGGATACTCTTTTGGCGCGGGCACGTGGGACGAGCCGGGCAGATTTGACCTTGTCCAGCACCTGTCGGCCAAGACCAAGTCGTCGCCCGTGTGGTCGGCTCTCACGTGGATGCTCAAGACTCCTGGGCCAGAGCAGGTGGAATGCCAGCACCCCAAGTCTGTTCTTTTGGACGTGGGCGAGGTCAAGAGGCCCTATGAGTGGACCCCCAATATAGTGGATATCCAAACCCTGAGGGTTGGCCAGTTTATTATTATTGTGAGTCCGGGCGAGGCGACCACCATGGCTGGGCGCCGATGGAAAGAGGCTGTGGCCAAGGAGAGCATCAAGGTGCTGCAACACGAGCTCCAAGGTCAAGATCCCGTGGTTGTCCTTGGTGCGCCGAGCAATAGCTATACGCACTATATTACAACCGAGGAGGAATACGGGTGAGTCGTGTGCAAAAGCCGGCCTTGTGCGACGACGTGTAGTCTCTTGGTTCAAGGTTGCTCATTTATTATTGCAGGATACAACGCTATGAAGGAGCATCTACACTCTATGGCAAGCACACGTTGGCCGCCTATATTAATCGCAGTCTTGTGTCGCTTGAGTATTTGCGGGCTCAGGGGGCACCGTCACGCGAGGCTCTGGGCCCCAGAGTACTGCCGCCCGACAATAGCAATCGGTCGCTGAGCCTTATTGCTGGCGTCGTCTATGACCGTACACCGTGGTCTCTGCATTTTGGAGACGTGGTGTCCGACGTGGCCAGACGGGAGCTGCAGCGCGGGGAGACGGCAAGAGCAACATTTGTGGGAGCCAATCCGCGCAACAACTTGCGGCTAGAGCAAACGTATGCGGCAGTGGAACAGTGGCAGTCGGAGGAAAACAAGTGGCGACGAGTGCGCGACGACTCTGACTGGGAATTGACGTTTAACTGGCGACGGACCAATAAGCTCTTGGGTACGAGTGAAGCGACTGTGGCGTGGCGGATTGAGCCCTGGGCAGCGGCGGGCGAATACCGACTGCGATATTATGGCGACTACAAGGCTGCGCTCGGCAGAGGCCGGATTGTGGGCTTTCAAGGCGTCAGCAAGGTGTTTAGGGTGGGTTAGTTTGATCAAGAAGGGCCGGCGCCAGGGAAAAGAGGGCGGGTTTTTGCCATTGCAGCAGCGTTGGATAGAGAGAAGCAACTACTAGAGAAGGAGGCCTGCTTGGTGCCGGTCAAGGGGAACTGGATGGGGCATTGGGATGGGCAGCTTGGATTGCTGCAAGGGCGAAGGGGCGTTTTTTTTTCTCTCCATCAATCCTATAGCGACGTCTTTTTCTTTTTCTTTTCTTTTCTTTTCTTTTCTTTTTTAAACTATTGTCAATAGCAATTGATTTTCAACTAGTATTATCAATGACAAGTGATTGCAAAAGATGCCCAAAATGTTTTACATAACAATGGCTTGACAGGCCGGGAAATCGTACAAAGGACATGACTCAAACGATGCAGGGCGCAGTTTAAATACGAAAAAAGGGTGTTTTTCTATTTACTACTTTACGTACATGGATTTATTTAGAGTTTTGGCGTGGAGTGCGAGTAGCTAGAGGCAGCGACTTTGAAGCGTTTTGGAGGAGCGTTTTTTTCCCCTTTTCTTTTAGGGGATGGTGGGCGTATTATGCCCCACAAAAGAGCCCAGTTTTACCAGGCGCTAGGGGCAGTTACGCAGCGGCCGTTGGGCGCCATTCGTCGTGATTGCACGTTTCCCCGGGCTACAAATTCCAGCCCTGTTTTAACCCATGGCTGCTGCTGCAGGCGCCTGACTAGCATTAGCACGAGTTTCCGAGGAACCCATTTGGAGGCGCGGGAACAAGGATGAAGTGGAGGAGGAGGAGAAGTGCCGTGTCGTATTTTCTGCCTTGACGACAATGACGACGCCCGGGGGGGGGGCCAGGCACTTGAATGACGACGCGGTGCAAGCCTTGTTTCTTGTTTTTTTTTATTGCATTGCCTAGAGCTAGTAGTATTGAGGAAAGAAGAAGGAAAAAAAAAAGCTTTAAGACTTGGCGTCGGGGTATTCCGCACTGCCTTGTTTCTCAGAGTCGACGTTTTGTCCTTGAGGACACTGTTTTTATTTTTAACAACAATTGGTGGCTGCCGAGGGGGAACAAGATTATTTCAACAGGACGGAATCTACAGCGGCACGATTAACGGCTTCAGCCTCGCGCGCGCAAGAGAAAAGGCGTCCCTTTTTTTTTTTCTTGTCCCGACTTTTCAACGGCCAGAGACACCAAGCTCCGCATCGAGGCCAAACACAAAAGGGGGTTAAAACCCCAGCCAATGAAGCCTGGCAGCAGGCGCGGCGCATGGGAGCCATGGCGTTTTCGCCGTGGATGGCGCGGGTACGACGGATGCGCAGCTGGCCGCTCCTCTTGCTGGCGCTCTACTGCACCATCATCATGGTGTTGCCGCTGCAGCGCATCCGGGACGAGGGCTCGGGCGAGGGCGAGGCGGTGCCGAGAGATAGACAAGTGGTTGAGCAAAAGGTGCGGCTGACGCGCAACAGCCTGTACGGACGGGGCATGGAGGCTCATGTGCATCAAGAGTGGGACTTTGACAGGCCGTGCAGCCGCATGCCGGATACCGACGACGTCTTGTTTGTGCTCAAGACGGGGACGAGCGAGGCGTTTGACAAGTTGCCGACGCAGCTGCTTGGCAGTGTGCAGTGCTTGTCGGATGTGCTAATCTTTTCCGACAAGGTGAGTCTTGGCTAGCTGTGAGGCAGAAGAGAGGGGGGGGAAGAGAGTAAAAAAGAGAGGGAGAGGGGGGGAAGAGAGAGAGAAATAGAGGCTAACGGGGCCGCAGGAACAACAAATAGGCAAATACCACCTCTACGATGCGCTGGACCGCGTCAGCGACACGGTCAAAAAGACGAGTCCCGAGTTTGAGCTGTACGAGGCACAGCTCAACTGCCCCGTCTCCCTCCGCGACTGCACCACCCCAAGCCAAAGCGCCGCCTGGGATCTAGACAAGTACAAATTCCTAAACATCCTCGTGCGCACATGGGAGATGCGCCCCGGCCACCAGTACTACCTCTTTGCCGAAGCCGACTCGTACGTCTTTTGGCCCAACATGATGACTTGGCTGCGCAACCACGCCGCCAGCATGGCCGACGACTTGTACGCCGGCAGCGTGGCCCTGCAAGACGACTTTCCCTTTGCGCACGGCGGCAGCGGCTACATTGTCTCGGGCCGCGTGGTGCAGCGCCTGGTGGAGGCGGTGCCGGGCTTGGCTGCGCGCTATGATGGGCTGGCGCCGACAAAGTGCTGCGGCGACTTGTTGCTCGGCATGGCCATGCATGAGGCGGGCGTGGTGGTGAGGCATGCCTTTCCCATGTTTAATGGCGAAAAGACGGCCGTGCTGCCGTTTGGCGAGACGCATTGGTGCCAGCCCATTTTGACGCTGCATCACATGGATGCCGAAGACGTGGCCACCATGTGGCAGTTTGAGCAGACGCGCACCAGCACGGCAAGTCTTTTCTTTTCCCCTCCCTCTCTTTCTCCTCTCCCTCTCTTCTGCCACTTTGTCCTCGTCCTCTCCTCTGCCTCTTTCTTCCCTCTTTCTCCCCTCCCTCTCCCCTCCCTCTCCCTCTCCTCTCTCTCTCTCCTCTGCCTCTTGCAAGTCACATATCCCTGCTAACACCCCACACAGAAGACGCTGCAAATAAAGGACCTCTACCACGCCTTTGTCGAACCCCATCTCATCCCCCTACGCCCCGACTGGGACAACCTCTCCGAAGACACCTGTCTCGCCGACCCCGACTCCCCCCTCTCCGCCGACGACCTCCTCTCCCCGCTCCTCCGCCCCCAAGCCGACAAGTCCCCCCTCGAAGCCCGCGCCCACGCCTCCCCTTCTGCCTGCGCCGCCGCCTGCCACGCCTCGGGCCTCACCATCCCCCAAGCCGACCTCGACGCCCTCTTGCACGACTCCCCCCCCCTCTCCCACCACCACCTCCTCCCCCACGACGCCGACACTGACGCCGCCATTGCTCACCTCGTTGCCCGCCGCTACGACGCCCGCGTCGCTGGGCCCGATGCCGCCGCCTTTAAAGCCGCCCGCCGCTGTCTCCAGTGGCGCTTCCGCACCGGCTTGTGCTGCTTCTCCGAGAGTCTGCGCTTGGGCCATGCTACCAGTAGGGATGCGGCTGAACCTCAGCGCTGGACTAGTGGTTGGTTTGTTCGCGGCGCCGCGGATTGGACAAAGGCCCATGATGGCTGCAAGCCGGCCTGGGTAAAGCCCGAAGAGATTCGCCCGCCTTGAGTTGTCGTCCCACTTGCTTTTTTTTTCTTTTACCTTTTTTTTTTTGGAAATGCAAATGTCTGCTCGCATCAGCTTGGAATACTAGTCTTTTTTTCTTTTCTTGTCTTTTTCATTGTTTTTACTCGTCTGGAACCCATCTAGGTGCTACGTCTGCTGCCTTTTTCTTCTTTGGAAAGACTTGGGTTGGCGTTGGGATAGGAAGATAGAAAAAAAAAAAGGCCGCTACGACGAGCACAGTTTACACAACATGTCTTGGGCTCTTTTAGCCATGCACGCGTCGCTTAATCATTCATTTTTTACCAAAAAAAAATAGAATGGAAAATTCACAGCGTAATCGCCTATTTCTGTTCAAATCGGCACACCTTGAAGCTGTCGACGTCCCCGACACAGACACTGACGCTAAAAAAAAAAGACCCATGTCATGGTTGTAGCAATTGCATTTATACAATCATGGTCCATCAAGATAACCGTGTTTCATCGCCCGCCATTGTCATGCCCAAATCGCCACGCCTCGCTTCATGCACCCTTCCCCCCATCCCGCCTTCAAACCCACCCCCCCTAAAAAACCCCGTCCGTCTCGAATCCATTGAGCAAATCAAGCACCTACAAAAAAAAATTGCACCGAGCCCCCGCAAGTCACAAGAGCGTTTTCCCCAAAAGCCAGGGCCACGTCAGCTCCGTAACCATTCAACTCGACTTGCCTCCGTGGCGCCCACACCGCCGAGGATTCTTGGGCGAGCTCATGAAGCAGTATGGCTTGGCTTCGTGGCCGGCTGGACTGCCATACACTTTTCGTATTTCGCAATACTCGTAGCCGTCGCCCATCCAGTCCTTGAGGTGCCGATGTAGCTCGCAGCGAGAAATGCCACATTTACGGCAGTAGACTTGGCCCTTGACACGCAACTGGCCCAACTTGTTATTCTTGTCGGCGCGCAAATCAAAGTCTTGTTGATTTTGTTGCTGCTGTTGCTGTTGCTGCTGCTGCTGTTGCTGCTGTTGCTGCTTCTGTTGTTGCTGCTTCTGTTGTTGCTGCTGCTGCTCTGGGCGAATCAGGGAACCGGCCCCTCGCCATGCCCACTCCATATCGTTTGGTCCAGAATACCGACTGCACAGTGGTACTTTTCCATACTTGCGACGATGAATGGCATACAGCTTTGAATGCGCCAGACCCAAACACACGCCGTCAATGGGATCGAGCACATCAAACAGCGTGTAATGCAGTTCCGACGGCAAGTCGAGGATACTCATGCGCGACGACGGCCGAGGCTGGTTTGGAGCAACAACTTCTGGTTCCTTGTCCGTGACCGAGTAGGACCGTCGGGGCGGCGGCAGTCTTGGTCTTGGGGGCGGTACTTGCACCGTCTGGTCTGCAGTAGAGGAAATGGCTCGTGGTGTATGCGTGGCGAGCACTGCATTCTCGGGAATAGACGCCTGATAGTCAATCAAGGCTACACCGCCTTGAACGTGCTGTCCAGTGCCATGATCGCCTTGGTAATCCGTCGTCGACCAGCCTCGTCGTGGAGCCCTCACAAAACTTCGCTTGGTCCTGAGCTCCTTCATCCGCTGACAAAAATCTTGTTGTGCTGCTGAGTCTCCTTGGTCGACTTGGCCAAAATTCCACTTCCATTCTTCAGCTTCATGAATGGGAGTTGCGTTTTGTGAGACGGCCGGATCCACGAGAACCTGCACCATTGTGGCCAATGGCGGCCTGTCTTGGTCGATTCTGGCGCCTCGGCTTGGTCGTCAAAATCTCCTTGTTGCCAGAGATGTTTTTTTCGCAAATTTGAGGCACGCCTTTGTCGACTTGGTCTTCCCTTTCTCGTTCAATTTGAGTCCGGCAAAAAAAAAGTCCTCTTTGCTCCTTAATCGAGGCCGCGCGTCAAGTGTTTTCTCGCAAAAGATTTCGTTTCATACACTGGATCGAATCGAGTTCGAGGCGCAGGCGCAGCGCACATGAGCAGAGTATCTTGACGGGTAGGAATAGCCTTGGGCATATAGTCTCGACATCAGACCAAAGCAAAACAACTGGGAGCAACCAACTTTTTTAAAGGCATGTAAAAGCCGGAATTGGCCGAGAATGAGCTCGGACCTATTAGTATAGGAATAATGGAGCATTAGGAGTCGGGGATCCATCGTGTGAGCTGGGAAGATCCCCCTTGGACCCTGACTGAGTTCTGGGCAATGACATAGTTAAACAACAGGCCCCGCAACGGCCTTTATAGCGGCTATGCCATGTATCAATATCGCTCTCAAGTTGCTCCCACTCAGGGTCCAGCCCGGAAACACCGTGGATAGCCACCGAGATATGTGAAGTGTGACAAGGCCATGGACATCAGAGGCGGGGAGGAGCTGGCCCATCATTCATGCGTCCCATGTACCGGGTCCGTGACCGTTTTGCTTCCTCGGTGCATGTGGAGCCCCTCGTGGTGCTTGGCGTCATTGTTGCGCTGCCCACGAGTGGATCTGGGCTCAAAGCAGTGAAGCTCTTGTCCTGCATCACGACGCGACAGACCGCTTGTTTCCAAGCATTTCCCTCTCGACTTTCTTTGCCTCCGTCGCGACTCAATAGATGAACAACGGTAAAAAGGACCGAGCTTGTTTCGGTGGCTTGATGCTCAAATCGCCTGGCGCTAGCCGGTTGGATCCTCGGCTTTTCCGCTGGTGGCAACAGAGTCAGAGCCAGTCTCCAGAAAAAGGGCTCTCGTGACGTGACGTGCAGCTGGCAAGCAAACAACAAGCACGTCCATGGCGGCTTTTTCTCCTCTTGTCAACGCCCGCAGTGCGCATCCGCTATACTCGGTTGTCTCATGTTGGTCCTGCTCGTCTCCATCAGCAGCTCCACTGTTGGCTCTGTCATGGCTTAAACCTCATCGCGGCAATTTTTCCTCGGAGTGAATTCTCGTCGCCAAGACGCAGACCGACGTTGCAGGAAAAGAGGCTAAACAGAGACACACTCGTGTACAGGAAAAAAAGTCATTGTCAGATTCATCTTTTTTCAAGGTAGTATGCATATATAATAGTACAGTACCTACTAGTAGGCAAGTACTTGTGTGTGTGTACGAATTAGGAAGGTGTTCAGCTTCACCAATCCCGCCGTCTTTTTGTCTCGGCAGCCTCCAACTACCTAGGTACTTGCTCCATCTCTTGCCGTTTGCTAAAGCCGCTCCGTTCCATGTAATACTGGCAAGCATGTACATGGACTCCTTCTATTGACTGCTCTTGTCAATGCCTTCAGTCTTTTGCCTCTTCGCTCGACACTCTTGATCCTGCTTCTCTTGGCCTCTGCCCCCAATTAATCATCTTTTCCATGACGCGGATCAGAGTCGTCATCGTCGTGTGGGCTTCCAGAAATGCAACATCAAGGGTACAAGATGGCAAGCCCAATGCAACCTTGATAAACGCCTTGATTGATATGTTTTGTCAGGCCACCCCGTAACTAACTTGTACAAGTCTCCAATCACAGCAGAGAAGACGAGCGAGAACCTGCTTCTTCAAATGCATTACGTTGCAATTATTGGCGTGCGATTCCAACAAGCTTCCACGGCCTTATAATTCCATGCTTTCTGGAAGACATGCCCTTCATGCCTGCTGGCTTCTTCCTATCTCCGAGACGATAGTTCGTGTCAGTCTCCGCTTAATCATCTCCACACTCTATCAGGGGGCCTCTTGCGATACCCGCGCTTCAAAGGCAACAGGCATGTAGCCAACCCTTGCAGTGTACGTTTTTGACAGCCGCCATGGACACTTGGACGTGCCTCGGCTCTCCAGACGCTATATATAACTGACAACACCTTGACGCCCATGTCGAGCCGACATCTTTGCTCAGGCCAGTATACACATATTTACTCGGCTCCAAACCCGTCACAGCGCAACCCATATGAGCATAATGACAACATCCATGCCCTTGCCCTCTCCTCCCTCATACTTGAATGTCCACATGCCGTCTTTAGTCTCGTCCCAGTAAGCGCCCGTGGCGCTGTGCATGCCCCTTCGGCCAACATGTGGCTTCCCGTCAGTGCCCGTCGCCTCGGAGCGGGACTTTTCAGCCTTGGCTTCGGAGCCTCCATGAGACTTGTTGAGCGAGGATGTTGGCACGAGGTGTTGTACAATGGTGCTGTTGCAGGCAAATTTGAACAACGGCGCCGAGGCATTCTGCGGGGTTGCTTCTGCAACAACAGCCTTGAGAATTGAGCTCTAACCGCCAAAGTTGTGATTAGTCCCTCTTGACAAATACATCAAGTCGAGCGCAACAACGTACAATTATGGTCGAGTTCCATTGTTCAGTCTTGGAATGATCGTAAAACTCGGCTTTACCAATGGCGCTATCACAAGCCTGCACGACACCGCGTCAGACTGCACAACACGGCAAGACAGCCCTTTGCAGCACATAAAGCAGACAGGGGAGACTGGGCAACGCACGTCGGTGGCAATCTGTTTGAGTCGATCGGGACGAATCGGCTGTTGACAGGTCAGATACCGAGCAAGATGATGCATGACACTGTGCGTACAGATGTAGTCATTTTGGCGTGTTGCTCCCACGGACAGTCCTATCTTTTCCCGTTGGGCAGCTTTCGGCCTAGGCGTATGCGTTGGGCAAAGGATTCAAGAGAATTGAGGAGACAGACGCGGCAACTGAATCAGGAGCCTTGAGGACGCTATTTTTTCTAAGTCTGCAAAAAAATCTGTATCAGTGGCACCACTCTATTGATACGGCAAAAGCGTCTTTATGCTGCAGAGACTCGCCTTTGATGGTCGAAGATGTTGTCTAGGCGAGTGTTTGTTTCTGCATACAAATCGCTTTCCCTATTTCGGCCCCTTGCTTCAACCGCGCTTCGCGGGGGCAACGGCACGTGATTGACGTCCTGCTCAGAGGCCCAGACCCACAATCGGTTCCGGAGCGGGGAGACTTGCCAGCGAGACGCCGTGCTCAAAGTCACCAGGCAACGAGATAGCTTTTTTCCCTTTGCTTTCCTCGAGATGAATTTCAGTTGCAGCTTCATCATTCAATCAATCGTTGCCTCATCTTTGCCCACCTAGTTTCTTAAATAATTATCCTGGGGCGCCTGCTCAGCATACCAAAGCTGAATCAAGAGCTAGTCGCGTTCGACTCTCCCTCTCGGCATTGGTCAATTGATTGAGCGACTGGCTGGCCTTCTTGACGCGGGTAAAGAAAAAAGGCACGGGTAAAAAGATCAGTAGAGGCATCACTCTTCGCAATGTCTTCGCAGCCCCTTCTTCAAACTGCTCCTGGTGCGTTCTCCGAAAAATCTCCGCGCTGCTGCACAAGCTAGCTGACGGCCTCCTTCAGGCAAGCGCATCGCCCTGCCGACCCGCGTTGAGCCCAAGGTCTTTTTTGCCAATGAGCGCACCTTTTTATCATGGCTCAACTTTACCGTCATTCTTGGCGCCTTGGCCATTGGTATGCTCAACTTTGGCGATCGCGTCGCCTTCATCTCGGCCTTTCTGTTTACAGGCGTCGCCATGTTATGTATGATCTACGCGTTGGTGACTTATCACTGGCGAGCGAAATCGATACGAATAAGGGGGCAGGCTGGCTTTGACGACCGATTTGGGCCAACCTTTCTCGCCATTATTCTCTTGCTGGCCGTTGTGGTCAACTTTGTCCTTCGCATCATGGACCAGTCCAAGAAGCAGAAGCACGGCTAGGCAGTCAGCGACTATGAGCTCCAAGAAGAGCGCAGCTCATGTGCCAGGACGAGGTATGCTATCGGTCCGAAGGATGAATATCATGATACCATGTGATGATGGCATAATGCCTTTGAGCTGCCTTGTGGATCATCACGTGCTTTTTGTATGTAAGTTATGGACCATAGTTCTGGCCCCATTATCAAGCGTACGACTTGCATGTCTTTTAGTTGGGTATCCTGTCGCCTAAAGCCAATCAAAGTGACGTGATAAATGCCTTCTCCACAGAGCCGCGTCGAATAAGCACTTGGATGTGTGCAATCTGTGGGCAGCTTCAAGGTGCGCCCTCGTCGCTTGCTTGTACTGTGATGCCTAGTTTGCCTGCGAGTTCGGGAACAGACTGCATAGCGAGATATACGCGCAAGGATTTGATAGACCGTGGCGGCGTCGGGGGTGCGACAGCCTTGCTAATGCGGCTGCTCATCGTCTCAAAGGCTTCGGCGTCGGATTCGGCAGCGTCTCCTTGGAGAACGGTCTCGTCCACCACCTCTGGCTCAACAACCGCAGCTGGCACATCAAACAGTTGATTGTACTGATGCCACGATTTTCCACGATCGGTCAAGGTGCGCTTGCAGCGCTCAACAACGGTAATGAGTTTGCAGACTTGGGCTGCCGTCTTGGCGTAGAGTAGAACCAAAGGTGGCTTTGCTGGCGCGTCAGCGACGAGGTGAGCCGTGGCATGCTCCACGCGCTGGCGTATCGGACTCGATGAGATGATGGAGAGTGTTGCTACATGGTGAGTGCGCTGGAGCTCATTGACAATGGCTTCGTGAGGGCCAATAAGAGCGGCCTTTTGTGGCTGGCGTTGATCGGTGCGGCGTTTCTTATTGTGATCTGGCAATTCTGATGCATCTGAAGCTGCTTTACGCTTCTTGGGCAAACGTGGGTGTGCCGTGGTGGACATTTTCAATCGAGGACCCTTCGTAGAGGGGGGGGCCTTGGAGCGTTTGGCGGTTGAAACATTGAAGCTAAACTTTGAAAGACTTTTGGAGCTGATGGCTGTGCTAAGCGGAGACCCCGCTGCCATAAGGCACGCCCCACATTTTCCCGCCTAGGAGTCAGCTTCACTTTGCTTTGCTACTTGGTTCATGTTGGCTTTTTTTCCTTTATAAGAAAACATGAAGAAGAGGATAAAGAATTTGAATGTGCATTTTTGAACCGAGATATCCCAAAAATATCAGGAATAGCAATAGTTGAAGAAGTGTCAGGGAAAATTGCAGGAGCATTTAAGCGGCAGGAACCTTGTTAGATGCAGGTAGTAGTAGCCAATACCTTCCAACATCGAGGGAAGTTTCATCCATCTAACCGCCTCGTGACACAATTCGGAGAATAAAAGGGCTGATAGATAGGCATCCAGCAAGAGCTTACAAGATTTAACATTAACTTTTTACGGTTAGGTGAAGAATGGATTATACTTGGATGTAGTTGGCAAAATGTAAAATATTTTATTTTCTACTACCCTAGACCTACATGGGAACACTAAGAGAATTTTTAGGGAGTTGGCATGCTAGAGAAGCTTTAGACGGCTTGTTATAATATTATCAGGCATGTGCCGAGCATGCATGAGAAAAAGACCAAACAAAATTACGATTTTCCCCAGGGGAGATTGTTTCTGCTGACGACTTAGCGACAGCAGGTACGGATATGAATGTACCCATTGTGAAACCCTGAAAGGGGACAAGCAGATAAAGATGGAGTGCCAGCAAGTCACCCGCCGAGAGGATCGACGCATTTTCATCCAATCAAGATGGCTTGCAAAACGGCGTGCAATGCCTCGTTAACAAAGGCAAACAGCTGCAAGGGCCGGTGCAGCTTCCTTTGGGTTCAAGAGAGACTTGTACTGACTACTACCCAATGGCTGCGATATCTGGAGTACATGTTAGTCCTGTAGAGATACTTGGAGACGTTTGCTACTTTGAGCTTTGTCTTTGAATCTGGGTGGGTGCAAGATAGGCACCAGGATCGTTACAAGGATGGTTCCCCAAATGCCGACGCAGGCTGAAACTAGGGAGGCTACCCTCATTTTGATAAAATTTGTGCATGGAAATAGTGCGCCGCTACTGCAAGCCTCTTGGTCACTACCATGCAATAGTAGCCTTGAAGATTCGGATGCATGCCAACTCAATCTCATTTGTCTGCTCTATATATTTATATTGGCTATAAGCATGTAGCCGAGTCTGGACCTGCAGCCTTGCATTGCTCCACCGCAAGCCTTGAATCGAAGCCATGTTACAGCTCCCCCATCTATACCAGGCACTATATAACGGCGACGATGACTCGAGCACTGTGCGTGTAAACATGTCAAATTTAGACTTTGAGCACATTGATAAGAGAGCATACAAGTAGCTTGGTTCAAACTAATTCAGACTCAAGCAAAAAAAAGAAAAAGAAGCCTCGCCAATAGGTATGCAAACGGAACGAAACTTCCTGACTTTGAATCTGGGGCATAGTATTTTTGTGGGGTCTTGATCTAGGCCGGGGTAACGGAACGAAGGCATGAGAGATGAAAGGGCTTGGCAGTAGGCGTGTCTTGAATCCTTTGAAACTGTGTCTTGACGAACAATAACTTGTTACCAAGTGGTGCCAGTGTGTGCAAGGTAGGCATGCAAAGCGCTTTGCCGTACAGTCCATCAAGATGGCAGGCAACTGTGCAGAGCACACGGTGCGTAACCATGGCATAGCCATGGCGAGGAAACAAGTTTGGCACCAGAGGCTACGGCATCGTTGGCGGAGCCGATGCAAAGTGCAAGGCCACAAGCAGTTGGTGCCATGGGTGTTTGGTGTAATAGAGTTTTGGTGTGGGCATCAGTTTTGGTGACATTGAGTTCCTTGGTGGCATTAGTTGGTGGCATTAGTTGGTGGCATTAGTTGGCGCCATCAGTCAAATGCTGACTTGACGGTGGTCAGCACAGGCCAGCTTGCTACAAAGCCTTGGGCAGGCATGATGCCGACACATGCTGCATAGCTGCCGGCTTGTGAAACTCGACCTGTGATGCCGTGTTGGCCTTGCGAGGCAGGGACGCTGGCGCCAGTGGCCGCCTATTGGCCCGTGATAGGCAGACTCGCTCTTTCCGATGGCTCTGGTACGCGGCCAGGACCCATGGCTTCTGGCACACCCTCGGACCCACCTTCCTTGCACCCCCAAGGTCTCCACCGGGCACCCCCCTGCTGCCTAAAGAGGCTAAGTGCAACCTCGACCACACAGCCATCTCACATCCTCCGCCTCAGACCAGCGCGCTGGTTTGGCCTCTGTCTCCCTCACGGCCCACTCACCGTCGCAGGCTCTCAGGCTCACAGCAGCTCCCTCATTCGCCCGCCGCTCTCACCAGACAGGCCAGCAAAACAAGTCGCCCTCCCTCTCCCCCCCCATCCGTTTGCCTCCCCTTTGCACTTCCTTGTGCTGCAACCGATTTTCCTCTCAACTGCTTTTCCCTCTGGATCTTTCATTTTTCTTTCTTCTCCCGTGTTCCATCTCTTGTCTCTATTAAACGCTTTTTTTGTTTTCGCTCTGCCCAACAGGCGCCATTCGAGGCTTTTGCTAGCTCTCGATCTCACCCCTTGCGCTTTTATTGCCGTCCACGTCTGTCACTCTCCCATCGTTGTGCCAGCAAAGCCCGCTCACCCACGCCCGTGTCAGACTGCCGACGTGTCCGACAGATTGACGCGCGAGGGCCACATCATCGCCTCAGCCACAAACGCGACCGCGCCTTACGTCAGCATACCCGCCACCACCCCCTGGGACCCACTTGGCTCTTTGCGACGACGGGGCTTTTTGCTCGACGTCATCGCCCTGCCTTGTTGGTGTGCCTGCTGTGACACAGAGGCCTCGAAAAAGAGTCTGCTTCTCTCGACAAACATCTTCCATGTTTGGCTTCTTCAGATCCGAGTCCCGTGCAAGCAGCAGTACGACAGTCCTCGCCCCCCTCGTCAGTCGGGAGCAAGCGCCGTCTGGGAGCAGCTCCTTGGTGGCTCCTCGGCCTGCGGCCAACAAGCCGTGTCGCAAACGAGGTGCTCCATGGTGCGACGGCCCTGCCGACGAGCCAACCCCGACACTATCGGCCAAGCGCCTCAAGTCCGAGTCGCAAGGCCATGACGCCGCCGTGACAAGCCATGCCTCGCCAGCCCTGTGTACCGACGTCAACATGGACCGGGCGCGCGACTGCATTAGCCATCACTTCGGCCTCGAGGTACTGACAAAGCATAACGAACTGCGGCTAATCAATCAGGAGCTTGCAAAGTGCCAGGTTGCACTCGAGCAGCTGCGACGCTGCCATCTCATTCCCTACCCCCAGACTTGCCCAACGCCCGACCAGATGCTCAACATCAGTAGCGGCACGGGCCCGGCCCTCGCTGCGAAGCCAAACCAGACTGTTGCGCCCTGGGCCCCTCCCTTTGGCGTGGTTGACGGCCCATATGCTCGTCACTATGCCAAGTGGCTTATTCCCGATGCCTCGTTTGATGGTCTAGAGGCAGCCTGGCAGCCCGTTTTCGAGGGCACGCGCCCCCGGGGCTCCCTATCCGATGCCAGAACTACAAGAAACAGTCTACAAGAGCCTGGGGCTTCGGGAAAAGCCCGACTTGTGCGCGGCCTTCCTGGCCAGAAGCTCCAGGCGCTGGCATCTGGCTACCCGCAGCCCAAGGACAAGGCTGGCCCATGCATCTTGAAGCGATCTGATGGCAAGACGGTCAAGCTTGTGTGCATCGACTGCCACCGTGAAAACTTTTCCAGCACCCAAGGCTTCATCAACCACTGTCGTATAGCCCACAAGCGCGACTTCAAGAGCCATGAAGAGGCTGCTGTGCAAAGCGGACAGATCATAGACGTTTCCGAGCCCCCGAGCGTTGCTGTAGAGCCAAAGCCTCCGGCTGCGCCGCCGAGTTCGGCACGAGTACATCCGTTGGCACGCTGCGACATGAGCGACCAACAGGCATACATGGCTCTGTGTTCCAGAATCGACGAATCCCTCGGACTGTACTACGCAGGTAAGCTGCCCGGCGTGGACAATATTCCCACCTCGAGCAGCGCCCCGAAAGCTGCTGCTGCTGCCCTCCCCACTGCCCAGGGTCGCGCGCATGCGCCGCTTGATGGCGCATCACAAACCCCGTATCTGTCACGTCTACTAGGGACGCGCGATTTTGGCGGCTGTCTTGGCAGCCTGGTGGCCGATGCAAAGACCAAGGTGTCTCTGGAGGACCTGATGCCTGAAGAAGAGTCAGACGATGACGGCGTTGCATCTGACGGTGTCAGCGATGCCAGTACTGTGCGGCCACCAGTCATTATGCGAGTCCCGGCCAGGAGCGCAAAGCCGTCGGTGCCATTGGCAGCCTCTAGTCGCCCGTTGATGAGCAAGGCACCTTCAATGCAACAGACGTCGATGTTACCCAATACGCGTCTTGTAATGTCCAAGCATGCATCCGTCTCGGCATTGTCTGAAGAGGACATGGAACTTGACGATGCCAAGATGAGCCCAAGCACGTCGATTAGCAATAATGCGCCTTCCCTGGTTAGTGACGATGGAGAGTATGATGACTCGGACGAGGGTTCCTCCGTGTCTGGTGTTAGCGAACACCACATTGAAGACGCGTCCATGTCAGACGTTGCTGAAATCAGTCTTGATGACGAGCACGATGGGCGGGGACTGCGTCGCCCCTCTGGCGCTGTTGCAGCTGCCGTCAAACTGCGCAAAGAAGACTCCAAGCATGTCACTTTTGTCAGTACTATCAAGAACAGTACGAGGCAAGGCAGGCTGCGTCGAGCCCGAGTTGGGCCTGCAGAGCGACGTGAAATGTCGTAATGGCACATTTGGCCACACTGGCTTGTCGATGGGCACAGCGCCATGAGCTTGAAGCAAAAAAAAAAAAAGTCGGCCCATTGGATCCGCGCCACCTTTGAGATATTCTTTACACTTCGCGTCAATACTCCGTTTTAGTCTTTCTTGCTACAACATATTTGTCCGTATGCGCCTTGAAAAAAGCTGCGTCAATGATGGCTCTTGAGCAAGAAATTATCTTTTTTTTATTTTATTCAGACGGCCTGATTATGGAAAGGATTATTGATGGGTCGCTGCAAGGAGATTGTGGTTTACTAGGATTATTAGGCCATGAGGTTTAGCGGAACACTTGTCGCGATGGTATGATAGACGGTACCCAAGACGGCGCTAAATTGATGGAGCAATTGGGGGAGAGAGTATGGCCTTGGAGGAAAGAAAAGTGCGAAACGGCGTGCCGTTGGGTGTATTATATAGACCCCGTGAGCGATCAGTTGATTTGAGGGAGCGTGGTGATTAGTTTGCTAGCTCCCGAGCGTCTAAATCGAGACCAGTCTCCCAAGTCTACTAGCACGGCCTTTTTTCCTTGAGACGCGACAAAGTAGGTACCAAGGGAGTGGTATATTTGTCATTAGATTACGAGCACACAATATTGTAGTCAAGGCCAGACGCTCTAGAGGACTGCAGCCAAAAGACCAGCGGCAGCCATGACGAAGCCGCTCGAGCTGCCAGCCAGGCTGTTGGCAGCGTTGGTGCTGGTAGGCCTGGAGGAGGAGGAGGAGGAGCGAGATGAGTCGTCGGTTGCACTGGCAGTCTCGGTTGACGTTGCGGTGGTGCCCGAAGAGGTGCGGGTAGAGGTGAGAGAAGACGTCTTGGCGTGAGCTTTGGTGCCGTAGACGGATGCGTTTTTACAAAAGTTGTCGACTTGGCCACGGGCAGCGGGAGCGCGAGGGTCATCGGGGCAGTTGTTGTAGCAACTGCAAGACGACTAGTTAGCCCTCTTGTCGAGTTTTTTTTTTGCGGCCTCTGGCCCCTTTGATGATACATGAGAATGGGGCCATGACAACATACGTAGCAACGGCTTCGTGAGCGGCACACAGACAATCCCAATCTGCTGCAGGGCAGTCATTAACCTAGACGAGGGTTAGTCACAAGCCAAACCTTGATTAGACACAAAGCCCCCCCCGGCTTTCATACCTTGGGACCCTCGCTGGCCAAGCAGCGGGAGACAATGTAGTTGGCAAGACAATTCTTGTCCTGAGCCGAAACACCGGCGGCAGCCATGAGCGCGAGGGCAAGGAACAGCTTCATTTTGCGCAAAAGATTACGGGGCGAGAAAATTAAGAGCCAGATGCAAGGAGAGAGGACAAGAGGCGGGCTGGGGAGACGATGAGCGCTGAAGTCAAGATGGCAGACGAGTGAACAAAGGGAGAAACAGGGAGAAAGAAAAAAGGCAGACAAGGGAGGAGGAAGAGGGCGGTTTTAATCACGACGACAACTTGCTTGTCCTTGCATGCCGGAGCGCCCAGATTTTTTTTTTACCGACATTGCGGCCCTGGCAACAAATCAAACATGCCCCAGAGCATATATATGCATCGTGGCGTGCAAGTGACCCGTGCCGTGATATTACAGTTGCAGCCCATGCGGATAAGAGGCACCGAGGGCCAGAGGCGTACATGTACTCCGTGTGATGGAAGATGGTTAGTTTTGCAGTGCAATCCCGTAGTTCGGCACAGCAGCAATGGGGGCTTGGATGTTGCTTTTTCTTCTCCCTCTCCCCCGAGGCGTGGGGGGCAAGGGGGGGGGGGGTGGGCAAGAGTCGTGTTGTCTGCGCATATCATGTATGCGAGTGCCTGTCTCTGGGACCAACTCGATGGGCAGCTGCGGTGTAACGGGCAACAGGCGAGCTGGAAGCCGCAGATACGACTTGAGCGGGGAGATATGGAGCCGATGAATAAAGGGAACTTTTTGTTTGTCTGTCTATCCATGATGCAGTATTTTTCTTTTTCTTTTTTCTTGCCTCTACGCGATGGCTGTGCCAAGTCGGGGGGAAAGCTGAAATGCCACCTTGGTCCTTTGTCTCGACCACAAGGGCTCTTTTTTAATCAGGGCCGTAAACTCGGGGTTTTTTTGCTTGAGGAGACGTGGTGGCCCGGGTGACGAGAGAGACAGCACGAGATGGGGCCTGTCTCAGACGGCAGCACGTAGCGGCAGGATATGCAAGCTGAGAGAATGGGGGATTGCAGGACCGGGGTCAGCTGATGGGGCGGGCAAGCGATGCAGGGTAGGTGAAGCAGATTACTGGCAGAGGGGATTGAGCAGACGTCTTGAAGAGGCATTGTATGCATGGAGCATGTTGACAAGGTGAGGTGTCAAGTTTGATGAAGGCGGGAGGCGATGCAGGGTAGGTAAAGTAGGTGGGATTCGGCAGACGTTTTGAAGTGGCATTGCACGTGTTTGACAAGGTGGCATGAGAGTTTAACAGCAGCAACGGCATATAGCAAGCAAGTATAGATGGGTTGGAATGAGGGTTAGATGGGAAGTATTGGCATGCAGCAAATATTGTCTAGACGGGGTGAATCAAGGCTTTACAGATGAGCAGCGCCTGCGTCGCAGCTCGAATAGCGTCTTTGCACAGCTCAATGGAAGCACACCAGCAAGTGCATTCTCAGTCATATCGACACTGGCTATTTGGAGCTTGACACGCAAAGCGTTGCACTGCGCGGAAAAAGAGGGCCTCGGCGGCGTTTGAGACACACGGGCAAGAGATGCAGACAAAGGGACAAAGTGTGATGAGAGAAATGGAGGAGCAGAGTAGAAGCGTAAACAAGCAATGAATAGACGGGGACAATAATACAGCAAATCCGTCTCAAGAATCAAGTTGAAATACGTCTTGAGCCTCTCCAGCTCCAGCATCTCGGCAACACTGCTCTTGTCAAACGGCTGCGCAGTCTACGATTCCTGATTCGTGCTTGGCACCTCGAATATACTGTGTCGCGGCGGCTGTTCTGAAAACCTCGATCAACTTGTTCACTGTGCTGGTCGAATGGCCCATGCTTGTCTATGCTTTCATGTCGACACGTGTTTTACGTCACGCGGGTGTGAGCCGTGGCCAAAATGTTGCGCCACGTAGTCGGCAGCAATCGGTGCAGGAATTATTGCAAAATTGTTTCCCATTCTAGCACTATGCGGTTAAACTGTAACAACCTTGATCCCATGTGAAGATTAAAAAGAATTGATTTCCCTTTTCCCAGCACTACATCTCAAACAGATATTGAGCCAGCCTGTATCCGTAAACAAGAAACCATGCATCAAATAATCACCACTCAACGCAAGGCTAGATTGGACCATGTTGGGTTAGCATCAAGACCACAGTTAGGCATGTACTACTCCAAAGATGGTCATACGCAAGCAATGCACTATTACATCTCTGTTAGCACCAACCCGTAGACACAAAGACCCTGGAATCCAACGATTCAGCTTACAGCCTTTTGACAGACTGGGAGGGTCAGGCTAAAGTGGCCATACCTTGAACGTCTTACCGCAGCTTCATCCTACATTATCGACCTATAGCCGTAGGACCGCAAAGCTGCCGAGGGGCCCAGCAAGTCGGTCCTTCGCCTGGGCAGCGGTGGTAGTTCCCCTGACACGGTGCCCATATATCGCAGCCGTTTCCTCCACAGGTGCTTTCTTTCTCCCGATCGCCTTGATTAGAGGAAAAATGTAATCTTCATGTTGAAATGATTGTCAATGGGCTCAAGCTGAAGAAGTGCACTGCGAATTGTTCCCAAGATAAAGGCTGAATAGTTTCCTGGCCCATGCTCCTTGTGTTGTACTTTGGTGTCGTAACGTCTTTTTGGGGCCGTGCCTTGTTTATGCCCAGGGTACCAAAAAGTCAATACACCAGCCACCAAGCAGCTGCGGGGCGCCAAAATGGAGCTCTCACATCCTCATCTCCTCAAGCTCGCTTCACCACCATCACAAACCACAAACACGCCCATTTCCATTCGCCAAAAACGCTCTCCTCGCCGCCCGCACCTACATCTTGACGCCAGTATATTTTCCCCATTACGCACAATTTTAACCCCCACCGCTTCCCACGCCTCGCCCAACAATGGACATACGCCTCCTCACCAGCGCAGACCTGCCCCTCATTCAACACGCCAATCTGCAGAACCTGCCGGAAAACTACTTTCTCAAATACTATCTCTACCATGCCCTCTCTTGGCCGCAGCTTAGCTTCGTCGCCGTCGACACTTCAAGAAGCCAGTCGTGCGGACCGTACGAGTATCCCCGAATCGTGGGCTATGTTCTCGCCAAGATGGAAGAGGAGCCAGCCGACGGGGTGCCGCACGGCCACATTACCAGTCTCAGCGTCATGAGGACTCATAGACGGCTAGGCATTGCCGAGAAACTCATGCGCCAAAGCCGTACGTCTTGGGCCTGCGCGCGCCATGTTGCTCTAGAAGAAGAAGAAAATGGCTTGACACACAAGACTCTACACCACAAGGACTAACTCGCGACAGAACTCGCCATGGCAGAAACATTTCAGGCAAAATACGTCTCCCTGCATGTCCGCGTCTCCAACGCCGCCGCCCGCCACCTCTACCAAGACACACTTGGCTTCCGCAACGAAAAGACAGAGGCAAAGTACTACGCCGACGGCGAGGACGCCTTTTCCATGCGCCTCGACCTCTCGGTCCCCGACCCCGCCTCTCCTAGCGATGACGCCGACGAGCCGCCGCAGAGCGTCCACGACGTAAAGTCTGATGGGGTGGACGAGGGCGAGCCCGTGGGTGAAGTAGGCCACGACCCCGCTGCGGCGACAAAAACGTCAAAGAAGAAAAAGGACGACTCCAAGAAGATTAAGATTGCTGTTGGTAGGAACCTGGGCGTCGGTCACTTGGTCGAAAAGGACGAGAGCAAGCACTGAAAAACTAGAGGCACTCAAGCAGCACGCAAAGCCTTGGAAAAGTTTTGCACGACGCACGCCGTCGTGTGCAAACGACTACAGCGCATGACTCGATTAGAGATTGCCAAGTATTATTTGTCATTTTTACTGTCCTCGAGGTGGCAACTATAGACGGGGAAATCAACACTCTTGGGGCACCCACGTTTTGTGCCCTCAGCGTGATGCATTTACATCACCAGATATCACTGTAGCAATAGCGAAAAGAAAAAGAAAAAGCAAGAGCTAAATCAAGTTTACATGTTGGTTTGAGTGTATAGATTACCGCACGTCACGGTGCTTGAACAATCCCTCCAAGACTCCGCCTGTGCAGCATGCCTCAAAAGCCCATACTGTAATACATCGCTTTATATCAGGGTAAGTGTACTCGCTGTAAACGCAACCTTTACCAGTACTCGACTCTACTCGTCACTAGAGCACAATAGCCACATTATTGAAAGAGCCACCGCCTTACAAGTCAAAGTCGGCGTCTTCTTGGTAATAGTGATCCTCCACCAAAATCGCCAAATGGTCTCGTGAGTGGATACCTCTGCAAATCGGTTAGAATGTCAATCCTCTGAGACCTTGGTAGCCAGAGCACTCACAAGTTGCTAATGTATACATCAACATAATCCGCAGGCACAAGTTCTGTAACGGCGTGCAAAACTTGGACACCCTTGACCATGGGGCCGTCGTCAAAATCCACATATGTCTCAGGATTGCCCCATTCAATGACCGAGTTGGCATCGGGTACCTCGATTGGGCTAAACTTGTATATGCCGGCCAGAACAATAATGGGTTTGCCCATTGCCTTGGCTGCTTCAGCCAAAATGGTAGCTCCAGAGTCTGTCACGACGCCTCCATTAGACACAACGGCCCGCGCACCGAGGATAACCTTGCTAATATTCGGCATAAAGGTCATGGTGCCTGCGCCAGAAATATTAATGGTTTCGATGCCCATGGCCAGCAGTTTCTCCCGAAACGGGGCACTCTGTGGCTCAGAGGCTCCTCTCTGGGGTGGCTCTACAGCAATGTAGACTGTAAATTTGCGCTTGGCCGCTGCGCGCAAAAGGAAGCGTTCCACTGTCGGTGACGGCTGATGTACAAGAATGCGATCACCAGGGTGAATCTGCACATCTGCCACTGAAGAGATTTGCTCGTCAACCTGGCTAATCTCGTCCTTGATTTCTTCAATGCCGTCAATCACCTCGGACCGCAGGGTGTGGACTTGGCTCGAGACTGCATGGCTTTTCCCAGTTGGCGTCGAGGTGCCCGAATTGCGAAGCGATGGGCTCCGAGCTGCAGAGCCATCGGTAGGGCTGGATGCAGAGAGTAGGTGGAAGAGCGTCTTGGGCAGGCTAACAGCACTGAGCGACGTGGAGAGCGACGGGCGAAACGACTGATTGGTGGCTGGGCTACCCGACACATAATCGCCCGACGAGTCCTGCTTTGCCACCGTGGTAGCTGTCCAATGTCGCAAGGGTGATGACTCAGTGGGCGTCATTTGCGCTTCACTCTGTGATTCGCTCTGGGACTCGTTTCTATCCTCGGCTGCCTCATCCCGAATCAAGGCAAGCACGCGGCGCACAATATTGCCCACAACGAGCTCATGGGGCTGAGCTTGGGCTAGACGACGGCCAGTGTCTCTGACATTTTGCAGCAAGCTGTCAACGTCGTTCCATTTGGAGCGGGCCACGACTTGAAGCAAGATGTGCGTCGTGGCAATGGCGCAGGCCTCGGATCCTCGAATTTGTCTTCGTTTGAGAAGCCTGAGCGGGGAAGCAGCCAGTCAGTTCCGTGAAGCGCAGCTAGCAAGTCGACAAACTCACGCTATGAGTTTCTCAATGGATGCCTCCAACTGCTGGCCTTTTAGAGACTTGAGATATTTCTCGAGATCGGGCGCATAACTATGGCTTAGAGAGGGCATCTTGCATCACTCTTTCTGAAGCCTTTGAGTGCAGACAAATCCTAGGGGGGCCACCGAAAGCAATATATAGTAATAATAGATTTTGGCAAGGTGTCTTGTTGTCAGTCACTAGTGTGCGACACCAGGCAAATTTGTTAAAGGCTGTAGACAATGCGGGAGAGGGAGAAAAAAAAATTACGAGTGTAACAGGGAAAGAGCCGCGACCGGTATTTATAAGGCAAAGTATTGAGTGACTGAAGTGATAACTGAAAAGGTTGGATGGAGGAAGCTCGCCAGTTACATGCTCGAGTTGCACGGGCAGAAAATATTGTCGTGGGGGGCTGGAAGCGGGTGCAGCATACCCTATACTTGATGAGTCCTCCACCCAGGTGTGCAGCTAAACAAGTTTCAACAAGCTTGCTTGTGGCCTAGTCAAAGTGAAGCAAGCTGCTTTGAGAGATTGCTTGGCTCAACAGAATAAGCTGGCTACATTGCGAGGCGGGATGAGGGCGAGAGAGGTCGGCAGCTTTCCGTACGGGGATTCTTCGGCAGAAACACAAGCGCTGCGGTACTTTTAGGTACGGCTTCCTTTTGCGGCAGCTTGTGATTCTCATTCCCGAGAGGCCCCGAATCTCGTGGTCAAGTCTTGTCGGCAAGCTCTCGCGTAAAGCACACACACATGCCCCTTTTCTTCCTCGTCGCTCGTTTTACTGTATTGGCTGCCTATTAGAGACTTGTCGACGTGCTGGGTGGGAACGCCCGCCTGGGCCTAGGCCACCTCATAGATCCTCGGTTGCTTTTCCGCTTTTGCGACAGCGTCCAACCCGCATCGATCGGCGTCCTTCTCCACCTCGGCTTTCAGACCGCGATAGTCGGCAAAAGAGACTACCGTCAGCGGTTTCTTATGCCTCATGGACCACCAGTCCAGGCTATCATGAACTCCATCAACATCATAACTGCTCGCGTCTCTCCGCAAGAAGACAGTGCTTCAAAGGGACACGACACGGACCGCGAAAAATATCATGATGAAGAGGATGCAGCCTCGCTTGACGGCACGCCAAACCACGAAGACCTCGAGGGCGACCAAGGTCCAAAGTTGGAGGCGAGCGAGGCCACGCCCTTGCTTGACCATGGTGGCGCAAGGGGCCGCAACCGACGTGCTAGCTGGTGGCACCGCCTGCCGCGCAGTGCTGCCGCGAGCATGGTTGGATCGTTTGGCTGGCTTCTTGCTACGCTGGCATCGCCTGGCGTCTATCTCTTAGCCTGTCTCCACGACGACTCGGGAAAGTTTGCTCCCTTGTCACAGTTCAAGAAGCTGTTTGGCATGGCCAAGGGCACCAAGCTGGAAGAGAGCAGTCATGCACCAAAGACGCCGAGCCCCTCAACCACGGACACGGCTTCTACATCACCATCAATTTGGAGCTATCGTCGCTTGAAGCCGCGGCCTGCAGCGCTGTCGGCTTCTTCGGCTTCTGGCTCCTCTTCAGCTTCGTCAGACTCGGAGTTTGACGCATCGCCAACTGTTGCGGCTTCGTCTTCCCAGAGCAAGCATAACCGATCCAAATCGTTAAACACGTGGCCCGAGCCTGGCGGACCGTCGAGGTCTATCCGCATCAAGCTTTCAAGCGACGAGGCGCTGGGGCAGCGAAAACATCGACGGGCCAGGTCAGCCGTGGCACGAGGCAAGGGCGGCGGCGAAGCAGACCTCTCGGCTCAGCTCAAATCGCCAACATCTCCGATTGCTGGGCTTACCAGATATCCCAAGACACCGGCACCGCCGCGGCCGCTTATTCCGCGACGCCAGCCGTCGTACATTAACCTCAATGTGGATGCGCCGCCGCAGCGTGACCAGAAAAAGACTCTTATTCTCGACTTGGACGAGACACTTATCCATAGCATGTCAAAGGGAGGCCGCATGAGCTCTGGCCACATGGTGGAGGTTCGACTAAACACGGCGTCGCTCGGCATGGGAAGCAGCGTCGGCGCGAGCGGCGCAGCGCAGCACCCAATACTCTACTGGGTCAACAAGCGGCCATTTTGCGACGACTTTTTGCGACGTGTCTGCAAGTGGTACAACTTGGTCGTCTTTACAGCGTCTGTCCAGGAGTATGCTGATCCGGTGATTGACTGGCTCGAGTCGGAGCGCAAGTTCTTTTCGGCGCGCTACTACCGACAGCACTGTACGTATCGACAAGGCGCATACATTAAAGATTTGAGCTTTGTCGAGCCGGACTTGAGCAAGGTGATGATATTGGACAATAGCCCGCTGAGCTATCTTTTCCACGAAGGTGGGTAATGTTGGGCTGACCTTGTTGAGTCTTGGGAGCTGACGGCTGAGCTTGCAGACAATGCCATACCAATCCAGGGCTGGATCAACGATCCGACGGATAGTGATTTAATGCATCTCATTCCTCTGCTCGAAGGGCTCCAATATGTACATGACGTGCGAGCACTCTTGGCTCTGAGGGGAGGAGAGGATGGACAACAATTGGGTTGAAGGGCAACACGATGGCGCAAGAGAAGCAAAAAAAAAACCATGGACAAGAATCCAAAAGCAGGCGCTGATATTTTGCTTTTGACATGGCGTTATTTGACAGATTCATAAGACGGGCTGTTGCATTTGAGCTTAGTTGTGTGTTTTACCGACTTTACAGGTTTTGCCATGATACAATAGAGAGAGGGGGAGAGCATTCAACGCTGCAAGAGCAATCATTCAACAAGAGCTTGAATTAAACAAAAAAAATAACCGTAATCAACAGGCCATTTGAGCAAGGCACCCGGGCCCCATGACGATTGTACGGACCCTGCCGCGCGTGGAAAACAGGGAAGAGCCAAGCCAGAGAGGCAGACTAGGGTGACAGCAAGCCGCGAGGACAGTTTTGGGCCCAAGGCAATGCCGGGCGCTCGGATGTCAGGACGGCAGCATGATGACGGTCTAGCCGGGGGGGCAACCAGGCTTGGAGGGCAGTGACATCATGGTTGCGAGAGATGCTGGAACCAGCGGGATCGAGATGCAACTTTGCCCACTAGCGGGCAGCAAAAAGGCAGAGAGGGAGGGAACAAGGGCGGCAGCAGAGTGTTTCATCCCTACGCTGTCCTCCCCCCCCCCCTCCCCCTCTAACAAAAAAAAGTAGAAAACAGGAGCATTCGTGCCGAGAGTGACTTGTCTGCAACTTGCATCACCAATCCTCCCACCACTTCCTGCGCCCAGAAAAAAAAAACAAACGCCTCATCCACCATCAACACTCGCCTCTTTTATTTCTCCCCAGCAAATCTCGCCAGCCTCTTTTCCCATCATGTCTCTCCAATGTAAAATCCCTTCCCCCCCCTCCCCTTCCTCATCACTAACCCACTCCAGACTTCCCTCCCGTCAAGCCCTCGGCCATTGCCCTTGGCGCCCTCTTCAACCACAGCATCGAGCTGGCGGTGCTGTCCCCCGTCTTTGGCCAGACGTTTCGCCGCGCAAAGCAGGCAAACACCAAGGAGGAGTTTTTGCGATCGCGCGAGGCGACTAGTGCCGCTGCGGCGTGGGGGACCTCGCTCGTGGGCGCCGCGCTGCAGAGCTATGGCGTTGGTGCCTTGATTAATGCCACGGCCACGTTTAGCTACAAGGGAGCTGCCTACCTTGGCGGTCTAATCTTTGCCGCCACTTCGGCCCCGACTGTATGTTGCAATTTTTTTTTTTTTTTTTTGCCTTGTTTGCTTTGCTCGCGTCTTTGCTCTTCCATGTTTCACTTTGCCGGCAATGGCATTTTTCCTTCCCCCACTGTCTTTTGGGCCTCCCCTTTTTGCTCTGCTTTTCCATGTCTGAGACCATGTGACTGACTGCTCTTCAGTTCCTGGTGCAAGTTTTCAACGAAAAGAGGCCCCTCGACACGGTCGGAGTGAGCGTCGCCGCAAAGCTCTGCGAGACTATTGGCCTCTCCGTGTTCCTGGTTTGGTGGGGAACTCGCACCAACCCTTTTGACTAGACGGCTCTTGAAACCGTTGCCGTCATACTTGGGGCTACCTGCATCGAGGCATCTAGTCAATTCTCCAAAAGCCGACGCTTCCTCTTTTTCTTGCTTTGTTTCAGCTCATTAAGAAGGGAGAGAGCCAATGCTAGACAGTCGTGCTTGTTTGCTGGCTCTTGTCAAGCTCTCCAGCCAACTCTGTATGATAAATCAAATCAAAAAAGAACCACTACCCCTATAAAAATTTGCCGTGACGCCGTGATGCAAAGATGGAAAAACACAGAACCGAGGCATTCAGTCGAATAATGATTGCGGTCCAATTCAATGGTGCTGTAAATGTACCCTAAACGCCGCCGTGCCCATTCTGTCCCCAGACAAAAAAAAAAACCCTGGTATTTGTACACTCCTGCGGCAAGACAATCCGACAACTGGCTTCCAAACCGCATACTCTTACCACAGACTGCGTCCTCCTCAGCACTCGCCCTTTGCCCAAAAGGCCTGCTTGGAGAGCTCCTTTTGCACCAGTTTAACCAAGCTAGCATAGCTCTCGGCATACGCCTCGCCCTCGTCCTCGTCGTTCTTTTCCTGCTTGGCCTTTTCCTGCTCCTTCTTCTTCGCCGCTGCCGCGCCCTCGAGCTTCTCCATGACCATGACGACGCTCGTGGGGCGCTTGGTGCGCGCCGAGGCACCCAGCTCGGCGCGCGATGTGACAAAGATAAAGGGCACGTTGTGGTCTTCGCACAGCACAGGGAGATGTGAAATGACGTCGAGGGGGGAAATGTCCCCGGCAATGACAACGACGCCGGGAAACGAGGTGTAGCCTGGAGCAGAGGGCGGGCTTTTGCGGAGAGCCTTGACGACTTCCTTGACGCCACGCTTGAGGGTGCCGTTCTTGGCAGCTAGTCCCCCCATACGTTAGTTGTCGAGAATCGCCTGCGTTGGTTCAAGAATAGACTGTTCAAGGAGTGCTGCAAAACAAGCTCAAGAGTCGCAGAGAGCTACCGCCACGCCAGAATTCCACATACCTTTGCGCACAGTCTTGTAGACCTTCTTCATCCCCTTTTCATCCGCTATCGGTATCGCAAACGGCACAACAATATGCTGCAGCGACGCATCTTGCGCCTTTACACTAAACGCCTCGTCGTCTTTTGTGCGCTTCGTCGCAGCAGCCGCATCCTCTTCCAGCTGGGCCTCGAGCGCAGCCGCCAGCTTCTCCTTCTTGTCCTTCTTTTCGCGCTTGTCCTTTTTGTGTTTGCTCACGCCGGCTTCCTCGCTGCGCCGCTTCTCCTTCTTGTCCTTCTTTTCCGCTTTTTCTACCGCCGCCATGGCTGGTGTGCTGCCGCGTGAGACTGTGGAGCACGTGTCGAAAGCTTGCCAACTAGATGGATTCGGGCGCCTGTGAATTGGACCTAGTTGTGGCTGGGCGGGATAGCTGTTTGCTTGCTGTTTCTGCGTACTTGTGCCATGAATTTTTTTTTTCGGTGGAGAGAAGGGTCATTTTCGGGGTCTTGTGGCGCCGCTCCGCTGCGTGTAAATTATCACGTGATTTCATCAAGACCCGACTTATCAAGACAAAAGTAAAGCAATGAGAACAAAGTATTCAGGAAACTGAATTCAAAGAAGGAATGCTAAAGGAAAGCCTTGATTTATTTACATGAGATTCAATGGGCGGGCAAATCATCTCAGAATCAAACGTGCCAGATGGTGTATCATGACTTGCTTAACAACGCATCCGTACATGCCCTATTATTACTCGTATACAAATCATTGCATGCTCCTAGGACGAAGAAATCCAGTCTGTATTGTATCTAGAGCGACCACGCATCGTCTGTTCTTGTCCGTCTTTGGCGGTGATGTACACATGTTTAGAGTATCCCATCTGAATCGGGCATCAGGTTAAAACACACATAGCATCTATGCATCGTCGCCAAGCTCGGCACGGCCAGCCTTGGAGCTATAGTACTCGTTCCTAAAGCCTAAGAGTCAGTAACGAGGCTTCTCGCATATATCCGTCAAACGCCGTGAACCAGATTGTCGCCTACTTCTCGACTGCCCAAGTCATGGCGTAGTAGCCAATAATCACAGGAGGCAGCCAGTAAATGATTTGTGCTTTTGTCCGGCGAAAGGTATTAAAGACGGCAGCGTGGAGGGCTCCGGCAAATGGGTTTTGGCGGTTGGCCGAGAGGCCGTAGTGCACGATGCCCTTTTGCTTGGTACCGCCTGCGCCACGTCAGCATTTCCAATCATGATGTACATCTTTGTGCTCGGCCACATGGCGAATGACGAGTCTAAACGGGTTTGTGGCGAGGAATATGCCGAATCGTATCTCGAGAGGCAGTCGGGTATCTGGTTGCGTGCAGTGGCAAATTCAAGGGCCGCAGACTCACCAATAGTGCCCCATTCGCCGAGATAACTATGGCAAATTATTAGCAATGCTAGCAATGATCAAATAAATCACTTCCATCGCCAGTCGGATGCTGCAATTGGAGAGCCGCGGTGCCGGGTAGAAAGCGCAGCGCGTCATGAGTCGAGGGGGAAAAAAGGACATACTGGCCGAGCTTCCAGTTGGGTCCGCCGCCGCCACTTCGAAGCGCTTGTGTCGGTCTCATGGTGGAAAAGGTCTCCTGTGCAGAAAAACAAAAAACAACGTTTGCTGTCAAATGTCTTGTCGGATAAGTTCAATGTTTGGCAGGTCAAAGGGCTTGAGCAAGCGTCGGACGGGGATGCGGATCTGGAAGTGCTTACTAACGCCAAACCTCCACAAAAAAACCACCTTGACCTCAACCGCAAGCTTTCTTGCAAGCTTCAATACTAGTCACTCCCCCTGCTTGTCAAATTCTTTCACCTCCTCTACCCAGGCCGCGCTTCTTGCAAGAGACAGCAGCAATGGCCCAGCCAACACAGCGGTGGATGCAGTGGGTGTATCGCGCGGGCACGCCCGCAGTGACGGCGGCCATGATTGCCTCGCAATCAATTTTTGACGTCAGGGGTGGCTCGCGAGCCGTCATTTTTGATCGCTTGAACGGAGTCAGGGAGAGTGTCATTGGCGAGGGCACTCATTTCCTCATTCCCTGGCTTCAGCGAAGCATCCATTTTGATGTGCGCATTAAGCCGCGCAACATTGCTACCACGACTGGCTCCAAAGACATGCAAATGGTTAGCCTGACGTTGCGAGTCCTGCATCGGCCTATTGTTAAAGAGCTACCCAAAATCTACCAAGTGAGTCTTGCCTACATAATCGCAAGAAGCACATAAACAACATGTTCAAAACCAACATGCTATGCCTTGACAAGGAGCTGACAAGATGTAGAATCTCGGCGTCGACTATGCAGAGCGTGTTCTCCCCTCCATTGGCAACGAAGTCCTAAAAGCCATTGTTGCCCAATTCGACGCTGCAGAGCTCATCACCCAGCGCGAGGCCGTCTCGCAGCGCATTCGAAACGACCTCACCCTTCGCGCCGCCGAGTTCAACATTGCCCTCGAGGACGTGTCCATTACTCACATGACCTTTGGCCGTGAATTCACAAAGGCGGTTGAGCAGAAGCAAATTGCCCAGCAAGATGCCGAGCGCGCCCGCTTCATTGTCGAGCGTGCAGAGCAGGAACGCCAGGCCAATGTTATTCGCGCCGAGGGTGAGGCTGAAAGCGCAGACACCATCGGCAAAGCGATTGCAAAGTCGGGCAATGGCTTGATTCAAATTCGCAAGATTGAGGCATCAAAGGAAATTGCCCAGACGCTCTCCTCTAATCCCAATGTTACCTATCTGCCAAACAGCAAGAATGGCTCTGGCGGCAGCCAACTTCTCGTCTCAGTCGGGCGAGGTTGACGCAGTCAAGTTGTCGAGGGCTCCAGGACTCTCCGCTTTTTTTCAGCTGTTACAAGGATTCAGATTCTATATACTGTACAGCGATCATGTACTACTACTCTGCTAAACGCCAAGAGAAGACGTGATAATCTTTGAAATGGCCATGGCCTGCAATTGTCCTGTAAACATTACGTGATAGTGCCCAGGCAAACGACTCTACAATGTAGGACAAGTGTAATCTACTAGACAAGTCTTGACAGTAAAGAATTTGGTGGTGTACGGCAAGTGTAATCTAATTCTAGTGAGCTCTCGATTCCTGTTTGCTCAATCGCAAACTAGCAAACCCGTGGTGCAATTTTGAGAAGCCCATTGCTTTGAACCGACAACATAAGAATCCGCTATGCCTTGAAAGACGCCCCAACTAAGTGATTAGCAAAGTCATGTAGGACTGAAGGATGAGATTGAATCGCTAGAAGCGATGCCAAAATGATTGCAAAATAAAGCCTCCAGGCCCCTTCTCATATCAGAGCAGAATGAGCCCCTCTAAATCCGAACTAGTCCCAACGAAGCCCTTGGACGCCTCACCCTCATTTCCAGCTTCTGATTCGGCTTCTGGACACACAACCTTGTCGTCCAAAATGTTCCAGCCAGCTAGCTTGAGATCTTTCCAGAGCTGCACCACCTTGAGCCGCACCAGGTCCCCCGCTGCGCGCGCATCTTCGGCAGAGTCGTGGCCCTGTATCTGGGGTCCCGTTTCTTGCTGAATGGTGCGGTTAAGGTATTGAGCCATGAGCGCCTTGAGGCCGCAGCGAAAGGGTAAGCCCTTCTTGTGAGGAAAGAGGAGCACTGTGTCAATGAGATTGGGGTGTACGATGCGCACAGCATTAAGGTCATTTTCGAGGCCATGACCAATGAGTGGCGTCGAAGGAGCTATGAGAGAGAAGAGCAGCTCGCGGGCCGCTTGGGGAGACGACACTATTTTCAACTGCTTCTTTCCGCCCTCTTGTGCTTCAGACGGTGGAGGTTGTCCGTCTTGACACTGGGCCTTGCTTCTGGACATAGCCATGGCATCGCTATCGCTGCTCGTCCAGGGCTGTGCTTTGGCCAAATCTTCTGGCCAAACACCCGAGAAGCGCGAGTTGAGATCGAGTATCTCGCCCAGCGGCTGAACCAGCACGTCAAGAAGCTCTTCTCCACTAGGCCACTCTGTTGCCGTCAATCGAATAAGCTCCATCCCATGAACCGTGTAGCCCATCTCACAGTCGAAAGCCACGGCTCTACCGGGCGGTATCAGGCTGTTTTCGGGAGTTTCGGCAAAATTTAAAACGGCAGCCATTCGTTTGGCATCCGTGTGCTTGAAAACATGGTGGTTGTGAGTGAAGCAGCCAGTCGACTCACCCACCTCTTGACCGCAGCATTGGTACCGCCTAGGTACTCTTGACTTGTCATTTGGTGCTCTCTCGGGATAATAAGTCTTGCCCCAGTGAAAGTTGCAGGCTCCGCCAGTAGTGAGTGCCCCATCTTCTTCACGCCGGCCTGGAAATACCTGAAAGCGCTGGCGGCATCGATCGCACTTTTCCCACCCCTTGGAAATCTCCATGACATCTCGAGCCGAAGAAATGTCACTTACTGTAGGCACAGATGCTACATAGCCGTGCTTGCTCAGTCCCTGAATAGGGGTGAGCAGATGTTGGAGGAGCTGTACTTGTTGTGAGTGACTGAGTGTCGTTTCAATCTTTTTTGGCTCTCCAGCAGGATCGTAGTCTCCATGCTTGCTCTTCAAGGCCTGTACTTGTTCTTGTCGTTCCATTTTCCACTGCGCTGCATTCATTCGTTTATACTGCATCACCTTATTCTTCATTACGTTTGTATATACCGCTGCCTTTTCCAAGGCCGTCTTTTGTTCTTCGTCGAGTGCCTTTATGATGAGGTCCTGGTTGGAGAGAACGAGTTGGAGCTCTTGTTGATCCCCATCCTTTGCGAGCTCCGAGTTGAGACGACTAAATTGTTGATGTAACATTCTGATGAGCTTGAGGCGAGTTTCGTGGCTTGCTGGCGAGCTGTTGAGGAGACGAGGATTTAAAGATTCTTGTTTCTTGCGGGTAGGCGATTTATTAAAATGAGAGGAAGAAGGCGAGGCCGTCTTTGTCGCTGCTGATGACGACGAGGGAGGGACCAAGTTGGTGCCTTGTTTGTTGGTCGGTGCACGGCTTCGCGAGAGAGAGGGAGGTGACACTGGCGTGGTGGCTGTTTTGAGAGGCTTTGTGCGTGCAGCGGCTGGGAGAGGGGCTGTCTCTATCTGACCGTGCACGCTGGAAGCCAATGGGGAAGCAGCACTATCTCTGGTTTTGACGCGCTTTCGAGGTCCATGGTCTCCTTGAGTCGACGAGGTGTCGTTGTCGCTATCGTCGTGGCCATCCAGTCGCCTCTTCTTATCTGCGCTAGGTTTAGGCTCCTTGTCGTCGGCGTGGCCAAAGATGCAGTGAAAGGCAGTACAGTTGCTGCCGGCCGGACAAGGGATATGTTTGAGAGATATGCTCATAATGGGGGGCGATGACGACCACCGATGTGTGCCGTGTTAGAGATGAAGCAGGCTGGAGCAAGGGAGCATGAGGTCGGTGATGCACGGTTCAGAGGCTGGGCGATGAATAACAACTGCGGCGCTTTGTGCCTGACGGGCCAAATGCACGTCGGACAGAACGTAATCTAGAAGTCTGCCAAGGTTGGCGAGCCAAAATGAAAGACGGCGGAGTGGGTTGACGAGAAGGGAGTCGTGCAAAAAAGATGAAGTATTTAAAAAGTGCAACTTGACTACTAGGGGACTCGATGCATGTCACCGGCCCAATGTGAGGTAGCGTGCATATCCAGCCGGTGTTTAGGCGGGTCATTACAGCAGAGCCCGCCTACAAGCAAGTAGCACTGGAGTAGGGGAAAAAAACATGCAGTACATGTACATACATTTTGTGATTAGTGGGAGGCGATTAACAAGGCCGCTACGAATGCCCTGGCATTGGGGACCAAATCCTGTCCGTTGGCAAACCTTGTCTTCCGGATGCCAACGTGCAATTGAGAACAGTTGCAAGGTTTCCTCTTTGGGCTAGCCCATTGTCACAGGCGTCATGGCATCCTCGGTCCACTAAGCCGAGCCAGTGGTCGATTTGATGCACAGCCCCTTCATGGAGCTTCCAGCTCGACACAGCCTTTGTTGGGAGCTTGTAGCTCTTCAAGCCTCCCTTTTCTACCTGGGTAGCCTCAGATTTCATCAGTACAAGCCCGATTTGAAAAAGCCGCCATGTCGGACAAGGAAGAATCGAGCGCCGACTACGTGGGCGGCAATCCCAAGGCCGACCACCTCTGCGTCCTCGTCCATGGAGTAAGTCCCCCGGACAAAGACAATGCCGCGCGTCGCTCACCTCGGCACAGCTCTGGGGCGACCCCAAGCACATGAAGAACATTGCCAAAGCCTTGCGACTCGAATACTCCCCCGACGAGCTGTACATGCTTCTTGCTAAGAGCAACAGCGGCAGCTTTACATATGATGGCATTGAGCTTGGCGGAGAGCGCGTCTGCGCCGAGATTGAACAGGAGATGCGCAGTATTGAGAGCTGTGGCGGCAAGGTCAGAAAGTTGAGCATAGTCGGATACTCTCTTGGTGGCCTGGTGTCACGCTATGCCATTGGCCTGCTCTACGCCAAGGGCATCCTGGATACGGTGGAATGCATGGTGCGCTCCCCGGCGCGCGTCTGGCCGTCGATTGACTCACTCACTCTGATAGAACTTTACCACATTTGCCTCTCCTCACCTTGGAGTCCGCTCCCCGCTCAAGGGCTGGTACAACACGATTTGGAACTACCTGGGTGCTAGAACCTTGTCCATGTCGGGCACTCAGCTCTTCACCATTGACAGCTTTCGAGACACTGGCCGTCCGCTGCTTGCCGTTCTTGCCGATCCCTCGTCCATATTCATGCATGGGCTGCGCAAGTTTCAGCGACGCAGTCTCTACGCCAACATTGTCAATGATCGAAGTGCGGCGTATTACACAACCATGATTGATAAGACGGATGCCTATCACCGGAGCTTGGATAAGATTGAGGTCAACTATCTCAAAGGATCTGAACCTGTAATTCTCGACCCACAAACGCCTATTAGCAGACGGCGAAGCGGCGCCGTCAATAGCCTGCCCTCATCTGCCAGTTCGACTGTTATGCGCTGGATCAAGCGCGTTCCCTACATGATGATTCTTGCCATTTTGGTTCCTGTGGGAACAGCCATTTTCCTGGTAAACTCGGTGAGAGAAGAATTCCACAGCTCAGGCCGAAGAAAACTGCACGAAGCGGGCCGGGCCAGCATCAATATTGAAGAATACCGAGTGCCACTTCTCATCAAGGAGTTACGAGGCGAAGCTGAGAGTGCATACGAAGCCCTCAACAGCTCGCTCGGCCAACAACATCTCTCTACCGACGATGAAGAGCCCAGCGAGAGCGACCTGACTATTGACGAACGGAGTGTGCTTAGGCGCGAGAGACGGCTTTCCACACCCACGCAGCCGACACTAGCCATGGCCCCATGCCAGTTTGAAATGGCACAGTCCCTCAACGCACTGGGATGGCGCAAATACCCGGTCTGGATCCACAAGAACCGCCACAGCCATGCAGCAATCATTGTTCGTATGGACAAGGAGACGTTTGACGAGGGCCATGTTGTATTGAGGCACTTTGCCCAAGGTGAATTCCTTGTGTGAGGAAATGTATGATGAATAGATGGCACGAGATTTATAGACTGCACTTGGCTTTTTGCACTTGGTTGCTCAATTGTCTCGCAACATGTTGGTCCTGTGACTAGCACTATGCTGAAGTTGAGTGGCAATAGAGGTTGCATTGATGCGCGCGACTGCGTCTGCGGTGGCGAGGCGGCGTCGTATCAAATTATGGGTCTTTGGAATAGGAGACAAACAAAAACTGTCAGATTGATGTCGGATAGGAAGACGGACGGCGAGGCGCATAAGGCCGAGCGAATCAAGTGGAAGGAGGCATGCCGTTAGCAAACAAGGCGACATTCAAGCCACTTTTTTGAGGCTCGAGCGACTGTCACATCCCTGCGACTCAATGCCCAAGGGTGTTGGCCATGGAGCCCAAAGGCCTACTTAATCCCAGAACTCGTCCTCTCCAACCCAGCGGTTTTTTCTTCTTTTCTTCAACCTCTAGGTCAAGGCCGCATAGCCTCATGGCCCTTGGTTCATTGTCCCTCCCACTTTATCGATTCATCTCATGTCTTTGCTAGTTCTCTTCCTCTCCAAACAGCTAGCCTGAAGCGTCTGCTCTCACTCCTACAAACAAGAGTCAGCGTGACAGGACAGCGTTTGTCCTCAACAAGCAGTTCCACATCTGTCAACCTTTGTCAGTGCAGCGCATCTATCCACCAATCTGTGCAGATTGGGGCCACTACCACGAGCCCAAGAATAGCGCTGCAAGTATCTAGGTTCCAGCTGCCGCTAATCAAGAGTACAAAAGACATTTGCCAGGGTATATACTATCTGACAGCGTTCTATATACGCTGCCTCGGAGGATTCCATTCAAAGCCACCTAGGCGCACAGCGAGACCGTTATTGACCATGTTTTGTGCCGTGTTGACGACAGCACGGCCGGTGTCTTCTCCCGGCATCAGAGCATGTGCATAAATGTCCTGTTTACCAGGGAGACTGCTTGCACGAGAACAAGAGTGATGGCAAAGGCTGCAAAGAGCTGTCGTTGCCCATCAAATTCCGCAAAACAAGCAAGTCGTCTTGCCGTCGCTAGAAAAGGCACATTTTAAGAGAGTGTCAGTGCCCATCAAATTCCGCAAAACAACCAGGTCGTTTTGCGGTCGCCAGACAAGGCATATTATACAGCTACTACAGCCAGCTACAGGCGAGGGCCAGACGGATATCTCTTATTTGATAAATGGATCTCTTGCATCGATTCGGGGCCATGGTATTCCTCAGGTCCATGAGGATATTCTTAGCCTCGGCCAATGTACTACTATACGCACATTTGGCCCATGTGCTACTATACGCACATTTTGGTTACTACCACCTTGATTATCAACAACAACACCTCTTTCGTCACGGCCAAAGATGGTGGATTTTAAAAACATGCTTCAAGACCCAGGAATGTTTTACAGACGGGTAAGACGCCCCTGTTCCACGCCATGAATGACTAGAAACTAACATGGTGTTTTCAGAATTTTTTTTTTCAAGAATCGCAATAGCAATAGTCTGTTTGGGCTCTTTACTATACCAGACAGACGAGTCCATGGAAGACTTTTTCCGAGCGACAAAACAGCAAGTAGAGTGGACAGGTATTTGCTCACAGGGTGTTCCGACCATGCAGTGCTCGAGACCAGCGCTACACTCACGCCATCTTGTGGTTTGATTTGAACTTGAGAGCGGCACACATGCGTCGAGGGCGTGTCCTGTGCTCAGATTTCTCGCCACAAAGAGCTCAATGTATCCTTTTATATCACACGCTTGCCCTCTCTTCTCATCCTAACATACTCCGTCCGACTCAAACACTCAATTACTTTATCAAATGGACTGGGCGAAGAATCTTTTTCGCCCAACTAAACTTAGAATTCACGTCTTTGTTTTCACGCCCTGTGGACTACACCTTCACTCGGCCCGTCAAGGAAGAGAGACACACTCTTCATCTTGGAGTTTATGAATTATATGGGTGCCGTATCATTGTCCGCCCCGACTGAAAAAGGCGTCATCATCTCACGCGACTTCGCTTCATTCGCCTCATCTTACCGTACCTCAGCAATCTCTTGTGTGCCGCTGGGCTCGCCTCATTCATTAAGCTACACTTTTTTTCAGCATTCCTCTACTTTATTCGTGCCTAGTAAAAGCACACAACTTTTCCGTCCCTATATCCCTCCTACTTTACCACCTCTTAATCCCAACGCATGGTTCTTACTATTTCGGCAAGAGGCATGACGGCCACGAGGGGGTCAGCTTATTGCAAGCCGTGGGGACAATCCAAATTCAGCTTCCCCAACAATAACTACACTAGTTGGCCGACCTTTGACGTCCTAAGGTACCTTAGGTAAGTAATAATACGGCTGAAGAATTCTACCGCGATGCCCCAGCGGTATCGCAAGTAGTAAGATAAGTCGACGCTATTCAAGAGGAGGTACTGGAACAGTGGCCGATGGTTCTTCTACCGTGCGGCACCCGCCTCTGATTCTTAGTGAAGGAGGGTCCATGTGGCCAGAGTATAGTCATTATTTAAAAAGCAAACGAGGCAGAAAGCAACGCATCCAAGAGCCTCGTCATATGAATACAGGCACGAGGCCAAGGTTGAGTGAGAGAGTAGAGCATTGCTAATGGCACAATACATGGATTATTACTGTGGGTCCTTGCGTATTCAGTCAAAGTAGAATTAGACGGCTATACGCCGGGAATAAAACCAAATCTGAAACCAGTCCTGCCAAAATCCAAAAACACCACGAATCCTTTCCCAAACCATCACCAACCCACACCCGCCCTCACTCTCCTCCCCAACAATGTCCACCCAACCCACCCCAGACAAAGGTAACTCCCCCCACCCTCAAACCTCACTCACCACTCTGCTAACCCTCCCCCTTTTCAGTCTGGACAAGCCTCATCACCAACCTCGACTACCTCCCCGGCCTCCTCACCCTCGCCCACTCCCTTCGCCGCGTCCACTCCGCCTACCCCCTCATCGCCCTCTACACCGACTCCTTCCCCGCCTCTGGTCTCGCCGCCCTTGCTGCGCGCTCCATCCCCGCCCATAAAATCCCCTACCTTTTGCCCACCAAGTCAAAGGACTACTCCAACGACCCCCGCTTCTACGACTGCTGGTCCAAACTCGCCCCCTTTTCCCTTACCAGTTTCTCCCGTGTCGTTCAGCTCGATTCGGATATGCTTGTCCTGCGCAACATGGATGAACTCATGGACCTGCCGCTCGATGATGATGATGGGCTGCGCGCTGATGCAAAGCTCAGTCGTCGCGTCTTTGCCGCGGGCCATGCTTGCGTGTGCAATCCGCTCCATAAAAAACACTACCCGCGCGATTGGATTCCCCAAAACTGTGCCTTTACTTCCCAGCATACATGCCCAGACGAGGCCCAGACTGTCGCTCCAGATCCCGCCGTCGGGCCGCTTGGCTTCATGAATGGCGGCCTCCAAGTCGTTAATCCGTCAAAATTTCTCTATGACCAGATTCTCGCCCACATGGAGGCCGACGGCGCAAACATGGACTTTGCCGACCAGTCTCTGCTCTCAGATCTCTATCGCGGCCGCTGGGTTCCTTTGCCCTATACTTATAATGCTCTCAAGACGATGCGCTGGCCGGGTGTCCATGACGCCATTTGGCGCGATGACCAGGTTAAAAATGTACACTACATTCTCAGTCCCAAGCCTTGGCATGAGCTCGATCAAGATGGCCAGTGGCAAGGCACCGACCAAACACATCTCTGGTGGGTCAATATCAATCGTGAACGCAAGGTCGCCGAGAGGGAGCAGGGTATTCCCGACGATGGCTTTTAAATCACGCTCGTCTCGCCACCATTCTCGTCGTATCCATATTCTCGTCATGGTCATCTTGTTATTTCCGCTATCATGGTTCAATGCTGTGGCCATGTACATGTTTAGCGCGCCTGCGTTAAACTAACACCCTCTCTATGGTTGCCAGTCTGATATCCAAATCCAACCACTCCGCGCCAGCAAAAAACAACAACAAAAACAATGATAGCTGCAAATGTTTTTACACGACAATGTCCCCAAACTGACCAGCCTGCTCCCAGTGTCGCCAATGTTAAAATCGCAGTATTCTCTATCCAATACACAAGGAAAAAAGTATGGCTAGCCATGCACCCGAGTCGATATTGCGCCGTGGCCCCATATTGATATGCTCAGCAGTCGATTAATGCTTATATTTCTATCTTCATGGTTAGCTGGAATGACTCTAGCCACAGCAAACAATATCAAAAGCTAGACTCGCCTCGCTGATCCTTCGCTTATTCTCCGGATCAATGCTATTTGTCGCACCCAACAGAGTCTGCCCAATAGCCTTGGTGACTCCCATGGCAGGTCGGAAAATAATGGTTGGAGCCCTTTTAAGAACAGCACGTGCTGCGCCGCTGGCCGTGCCGCTTTCCATGGCTTCACCTGGCACGGCGATAATGGCATCTCTGGCCAAGTTGACGTCTCGCGTCAACGAGCGGTATCCGCCACGAATCCCTTGCATCACGCCCGTCGGCTGGTCAGCGTAGAGCGAAATTTGCTTCTTTTCCTCGGATTCCCCTTCTGCGCCATCGTCAAAATCTTCCCAGTTTGATTCGGCCGCTTCTCGACTCGACTTGTCCGACAACATCTCCTCGGCACCGGCAAGAGCGTATTGAGTGCCCACAGCAATCTTGGCACCCAGCTTGACGAGTTCTGTTCCCGTAGTTCTCGCAAAGGCAAACGCTCCCTTGGAAATGCTGCGAACGACGCGCCCGTCCTTGCGGTACTCGCGCAGCGGAATCTCAACCAAGTCTTTGAAGCCGCTTCCAATGTTGACAAGCGACCGAACCGGTGCTAGACCAGCCACCACCCCAGGAAGCTGATTCCTGCGGACATCTGGCATCCAAATGTCATTGAGCGTTTTCCCTAGGCGGTCAAACCCCGACACACCATATACAATGGCATGCCGCATCACCATGCGCGCCTCCTCCAGCACGATAAAGTTCATGAATTCCGTCGTGTGCCCAGAGCGAAGGCCGGCATAGTCGACACGCTTTGGCTTGAAGTCTAGTTTTACGGGTATATCGAGGATTTCAGCCCGTTGTATAAAAGGGATATCACTGACTGACGAGTCACATGTGCTTCCGCTGTTGTCATCTTTGAACTCGAAAAAACGCGTCACAAAGTCGAGTGCATCCTGGTCCACGTGCAACCGCAGAGGCAAAACCTTGACCCGCATTACGATTTCCGACGCTGCAAGCTGAGGAATGGGACGCACTGTCAATAATTCAAGGTGAACCATGCCAGTTCCCATTTCACGCTCGCCTCGGTCTTGGTCGTATGTGGCAAACTTTTTCCAGGTCGATGTGGGCACGTGGTCAAAGATTTCCAAATTTGAGATTCTCAAATCGATACTGCTCAATGTTTCTTGACCGCTGGCAGACTCGGGCGCGGGAAACATGACCATGTCAGCGTCCACGCCTCGCAACTCAAACGTAATTTTATGTCGTTTGCTGCGGCCGAGCCTGAGGCGTTTTGACTTGGGCCGAGAATGCCGATGAGTCTGGCGTACAGTGCGGCTTGTTGTTGCCGTCGTTACCGTCTCCGTCTCAGTGACATCGTCATTGAGCCCTTCATTAATGACTCTGGTAAGGTCTCGCGGATCGCGATTCATGTCAACTCCAATGTATATCGAGTTGAACAAGAAGTCGCCAATAGCCTCCTCTTCTTCCAGTTCCTCTTCGTACACCTGGCTTGCGCTGCCTAAACGCTGCTGCCGCTCAATGGCCTTGGACTCAATGTCTTCGACAGCCTTTGTAATCACTTCACGCGTGCGCGCCCAGTCATAACCATCAAACAGGTTCCAAATGATGTGCACATCCCGTATGGACAATTTGAGCGGACTGAAATTAACCAGAGAATCGGGAGCCTGGTCGTAGGTGTTCTTGCTTGAATTCCACATCTTGGCTGAATGGACACTCTCGGCCTCGTCGCGCGCATAGTAATCTTCGTGAATGACTAGTTCCTGGCTGCTATCCTGTTCAATGATATCTTCGGCTTGCTTGGGACCAGTCAGCAAGACCCCCTCAGCAGTATCCTGCATTAGAGTGTCCTCGCGTGAGCACACAGGAAATACTCTGGTGGCGTCAAAGAGCTCTTCAGCAACAGACTCATCTCCAGCATCCAGCGAGGAACGAGAGCGTAATGAGGGATCCAGCTTGTCATCATAGCCAGCGTCTGAGACGCTTCTTGCCATCATTTCCTGTGCCCCGGCAAAATCTTGGTCAAAATCATAATCGCCCTCGGGCTTACCAAAAGCCTCGGCAGATATAGATGCCAGCAAATCTTGCATGGGCATAATACTTGTCCGGTATCTGTCCTCTTTGCTCGGTGGCGTCGGAGGTTTGAGAGCATTAATCATGGCAATGAGCGTCTGCGTCGAGTCGGGACACGTTTCGAGAACCAGCAAATCATCGCGAATCAACACCTCGACTTGTTTTTCCCCATTCAAGGCTCCCGGTATCGACTTCACCGTAGCCACCACACTAGCCGATGAGATGTAGCAGATGTCCACAAATCCCTTTGCGCAAAGTTCTGCCACGACGGGTGAGAGGGAGACGGATGGATTCCGCTGAGAAGCTGTACGCGTGGTAGGACTGTCCAATGTCGGTGTGGCATTGGCTTCAGCAACACAATCGGCCAACAAGATGGAGGCTTTGTTGATATTCATGCTTGCCGTCGTTTTACCTTTGACAGGTGCTGTAAGTGTCTGCAGACGGGCGTCGCTGAAGAGAATAACCATCTTGGACGACAAATTGAGTGGATTCAGTCCAAGCAGACAATTGTGCAATCCAAGATCAATCGTGAGCGGCCTCTTTTTTCTTGTCTCCTCTTGATCTTTGGCTACCCGTGTCGGCCAGGCACGCTGCCCAGCAAGAGTCTCGTGAGCACGGCCACTCAAACTCACAACAGAAGCCGCAAGACACTCTTCAAAGTCCTGTGGAGTAGCATCGCTAGCAAGCCCAAGCGCGTCCATGATTGTCGGTACTCGATACTCGACTCTCATATTTTGAAGCTTAAGCCTTAGTGTTGGCTCCATCTCATCACCAATCATTCTGGCCATGACGACTGGCCCTGTCCTGTCAGAAGGCCAAGATGCATCGCTTCTGAGCTTATCGAAAGCCGCACAACCAACAAGATCTTCGTCTTCGTTTCGTCGAAGAGATACACCACGAACAGCTACAGCTACTAGAGATGGGACAGTGACATGAGCAACCTCAATGTCACTCATCTGACTCTCCAGCTTGCCAAACTTGCCTCCGATATTGGCCGTCAGTCCCAAAGTATGGAGTGTGGCCAATGTGAGAAGACCGGGCCGATCATCCTCGGGCAGGTACCTAGTCGCAACAGAAGACAGTCTCGTGAGCTCATCAGCAAGGTTTGGCAGAGCCGGTGAGAGCTGAGCTATATTCGCAACGCGGACATTGACACTGTCGACATTTACCGTCAGGACAGAGCCCTTCCTTCTTTGTCGTAGCAAAGTATCAACCATGATTTCTCCATCATCGCCGTCATTCCCGTCGTCAAACTTGACTTTTGAAGGAATGATGAGCTCTAAAAGCTTTTCAAGGTCTCGATCCTTGGGGGCCGTCGACAGTTCGAGTCGAACACCACCAATATCTGCTGTGATTGGCGCATCGGCAGCTGAGCGTTTCAAATACGGTCCTGATAATCGAATACCACTGCAGGCAGCCCCCATTCCTTCATCACGTATCACGATTTTCAGGGCCTTTGATTCAGCCGCCACGCTGGTGCGATCTCTGCCCACGAGTTCTATCAAAGAGCCTCCTATCCGAACATTGACTTTATTTCGAGACATTGTCGGTGCTGGTACCGGAGGAGTGTTTGGAGTTTCAAAGTGAACGCCGCGGGATTTTCGCACCGGAAGCGGCGCGGGCTTGAGATTTGGCGATGGAACTCCACTGCTTGTTGCCGACATGTTCATGCTGAGAAAGCCGCTGAGTCCACCAAACCAGCCCAAAGTCTCGTCCAAGCGTTGCAAGTCAAGTTGAACAATCAATGGCAACGTCTCGACAGCCATCTCCATGTGCTCAGCCGACGAGACAATCTTGATCGCCACGTCATGCCCACTCGCCAGAAATGTGTCCCTCACAGAGCTCGTCATCGGCCGACCACTGTCAAAGGATATAATATCACCTTCTGGATATCCAAGGCGAAATTTTTCAGTGTCGATTTTGATGTTGGAAATTTGCGCCGAGCGACCCGCGGATTCTTTGCTTGGAACCTCCGTTGAAGACACGGTGATTGCTAGATTCTGCAAGGAGGCGTTCAGAAGCACATCTCCTTGATCGAATACAAGCGGTGGAGGGTCCCAGCAATGCCTGTCAGAGGAATCCGCAATGCCGTTCAGACGATTCAAAAAGTCAATCGAGATTTCCTCGGCAGTGAATTTAATGTCAGGCGTCTTTTTAGAAGGCTTTGGCTGGCCATGTACAGATGGAGGAGCGTTAATGGGAGGGGACGGTCTAGAGTTTCGCTTGAATGCCTCCAAAAGCGTTTCGACAACCTTTGCAAGTATGAGACCAACTGAGGCATCTAGATGAAGACTCAACGGCGATAATATCACCTCCAAAATGTTGTCAACATCTGCAGCGGAAGGGACATCGAGCTGTGGCGGCGGTGGCCGATTGATTGACGATGATAAACCCGATGCATCATGATATGAGAACGCACCGGGTCCGCCAAGGTGAAACGAACTACTAGACAACTGTTGTGACTGAGTTACCAAGGGCTTAGCTGCCGTATCATGGACTGAAAACTGGCTTTCGTGAGTTGGTACATATATGGATACTTTTTCGAGATCGAGAATTTTTTTCACGACTCGCGCTGGGCCCTTTGGCGTTTTCATGCCATCCTTTTCCGCGTTGTCGTCATCTGTTTCCAGTTGAAGACACTTGGCTGGATCAGACTGTCCAAACAAGGTGGAGGCTGCCCTGCTAAAGGCTGGAGAAGAATTTTCACTCCCAACATCGCCTTTTGGGGTACTCATTGCTGAATCTGGTGAAAACGTTGCATCCTGAGTTGAGCCTTCGTATTCCACGTCCCATGTTCCGGGCATCACTGGCCGCGTGCTTCGTGGGGGGGCTGGTAATGACGGCTTGGGGTTTGACGATGAAATTGATGCAGCCATTTCGCTCTCGTCTGGCGGCGACAAAGCAGGACGGCTTTTTTGAAGTGAATAATCAGGCTCTCTGCTCGATAGAGCACTCATGTACATGCTCTCTGCTTCTTCGTGCGTGTACAAATGAGACTCGGCAAGGTCTTGCATTTTGCTGCTCATTGGCGATGGCGTAGCAGGGGCATCGCAAATGTCTTGGTCTGGTTCCGAGGGAAATGGTGGGCCGAAAGAGGCCTGTGAGCCCACTTGTCCATCCTCAGCGTCTTGTCCTCGGCGTGAAAGCATCACATCAGCTGTTGAGTGGAACATATCTTGTTCTGACCAGGAGGTAAAGTCTGCATGTAAAGACGCGCGTGGGGTAGACGGAGGGCTACAATCGTCCGTCTCATCAAGAGGTACTTCTTGATTATGATATGGTGCATGCAAACACATCTCGCTGTCGGAATCAAGCGAGGTAGTGAGGTGCTCGTCTTCGGATAGATGCTGGCGAAAGCTGGCCTGTAGAGAGGCCATTGGTTGATGGCGAAAGCTGCCTTGAGAAAGTGTTGATTCTTGCATGTCTGGGGGGCTGCGTATCATTGCGGGAGAGGAATTAGAGGAAGATGACATGGCTGAAGATTGCGTCGACATTGCACACATTACACTAGCCTCCGAGGATAAAAAGGCGCGGACATTGGCAAGACGAATAAGACGTTTGCCTCGTCTAGTGAAGGTGGGTAATGATTCTGTGGCATCTATGTGCGGGTTGGCAGAGTCAAAGCTAGTCGAGTCCATGGCTGTGACGCCCTGGGCTTCAATGGCTTGGAAGGAGAGCTCAAGAGACACTGGCTCGGGAGCCGGTGTTGATGCGTCTGTACGAACGTTGATACCGAGTTCAAACCTAACATTGGTAATCTTGACTTGCATGCGGTCGATGATGCCCTGCAAAAAATCGGCCAGGAACTCGGGAAGCGAGAGGGAATGACCAGTGCCCAAGGCAGGCTCGTCCTCGCTGCTATCGTCACTGGCCGATATGGATGCACCGAGGTCCTGAGTCTCTGCAACCAGTGCTTCTTCTAGCCTCTGACGCTCCGAAGAAGGCTGAGTCTCGAGAAAGGACTGGGCCAGATGTACAGGGTCGGGGACCACCTCGTCAGAGGGGTCTCGATATGCTTGAGCTGGTCTATTGGCCTCATCTCCGTCTGTTACTGAGAGTCTCACGTCGACGCCTTGGACATGAACGGTAATGGGACTTGTATAAAAATCCATGGGGATGGTGACGCGAAGCAGCATGACACCAGCTTTCTGGAGTTTCAAGGTGGCGGGAAGCTGCAGCAGCTTTTCCAGCTTCTGAACCAACAGTCAGCGAGCTGGTTACCAAGGCGAGTCGGATTAATCAGGGAGCACCTTGAGCTTGATGCCGACATCTCGGAATTCGAAGACGGTATTGCGGCCCAAGGCGAAGTCAAGATTGTCAATGTCGAGAGCCTCGGCGTCCAACAGTTCCAAGCGAGAAAGAGCATAGCGCAGCAGACGCTTGGGCATGCTGGAGCTTCTGAAGGAGTGGAACAACGAGGCCATGGTGGCGGCGGTAACAATAAATTCTAGGAATGAAAGCTAGCAGTAAGAGACAGAGGCGCACTTGGCCGGGCGCAGGAGGCTGCAGAGGCACACAGTGGGAGATGGAGCCTGTAACAGCGAAGCTACCGCGAAGAGGGCAACCAGAGGCTGTGCGTTTTATCGACGGACGCTCGGCTAAAAACTAAGTTAAGGGTCATGATGATAAGGTAAGAGGTTCGGCCATGGGTGATATAAAAGGTCGCGCAGACGTATTGACGAGCGTCTAGATGAGGCGACGGGTATGACACTGGCGTGTGAGGGAGGGGGCTGCAGGTGATGAGGGGATCGTTGCTGAGTAGTGGGGATGGCGCCGCAAAAGTAAAAGCAGAAGATAGAGGATGGAAGACTCATGGGGATGAGAGCAAAGGTTCGGCGAGGTGGTGACGAAGATGGCCAAAGGCGAGCCAAGATCGTGGGGCAAAGGCAATCACGAGTCGACCTGCCGTCCGAGCTGTACTGGGCAATGGGTGGGTCCGGCCTGTGGAGCCGAGCCTGGCCTTTCAGGGCTGTCGAGGAGCTGGCCAGGGGCTGTTTATTGGTGCGTCTTTAGCTTCAAGGCCCGCCCTGCCGCAGCCAGGGTTCGTGACTTGGCCACGTACATTAGTACATTACATGCAACATGTACATACTGTATGTATTGGACCTACTGTGTATACACTCATTGTCGTCAGCTGGCCAGCGCATCACGCCCACAACAAAAAGGCACTGTTACTGTGCTCTCTAGAGTGTCATATCACGGCATTGGAAATACTTGTCCACAAAGCACTTTTGCGGAAGCATTTTTCCCAAGACGCGTGCGCACGCCAAAGCTGTCAGGATGAAGCCGCTGACTAATCTAACCTGTCCCTTGGCCGTCACCCGCAACTGGCGGCTCTCGTCGTGACGCGCAAGCGCTTCGACGACGACTATGCGACACTGAGTACAAAACGAACCCATCACAAAACTGGCCCAGAGCCACGGCGCCATTGCCCCCCTCGACTGGGGTACTACCGGTTGGCTACGCGCAGCCACCATGACGCTGCTCAAACCACTCGGAACAAGACTTCCGTCCTACCCTATACCCCTCCTTTGACCTCGTCCTCGCTTCTCGCCACACTCACACCTCTACACACCTCTCTCCGGCAGCTGCACGGCAAGCTGTGCATACAGTATGTCATGGCTGACGCCCCCATTTTCTTCCTGCCACCAACTCTCCCTCCCAGCTCTGTGACGGGTAAGCGCATCACATCGCCACCAATCGGAGGGCAGCTCCCTGCCACGGGCAATCACGGCTCTCTCGAGGCCCTCTCCTCCCACGCCCTGTTGCGAGTGCCGCATACAGACAAAGCGACGACGAGGTATATTGCAGCACTCAGTATACCTCTTGCTCCCTCTTGCTGGGTAGCATCTTATGTCGGACTCGTGACTCCCTGGGAACGAATCCTACCAGCTTTGTCTCGCTTTCCCATGTTTCGTAATCCCCCTTTGTTCAACTCCAATCCTACTAAATGCCCAAGAACGTGTAGCTTTTATTTTCCACTGTCTCCAGTCCTGCCTCGTACTACTTTGTGCTACCCATCAATAGCTCTACTGTCGCAGCCACCCTGTGCCTCGATTCGCCACAGAGTTCCGACACCCCCTTTGAAAACCTACGCATAGTTTTGTTTACTTTCAGCTCTACTTAGCATGGACGCTTACTCGATATCCTACACCAGCCTCTCGCGTCGCAACTCGTCCAAGATCTACCAAGACTTGCGATCGGTCCGCTTGGCGAGCGTCCCTCTGCTTGATAGCGACCATATCATGAGCAAATTTGCTGCAATTGACGCTTTTGCCGAGGTATTGATAGAAAGCACATGATTGTCGTTACTACTCATTTCATTGACGTTTTTTTTCTTGCCCTGTCCTTATTTTCCTGTCCAGTTTAGCACACACTATTCATTGCATTGCCAATCATGTCCTATTGCACACGCCTTTATTCGTGCATGCATCAACGCACCCACGCTCTTTTGTTTAGCGCAGCCACTTTGCTTACAACGTGTGGGCGCCAGCATCGAGACCTTGAATGCGACGTACAGCCCCATGTTGCAGTCGTTGGCGCGGGCGTAGCCGGCCTGCGCTGCGCCGACATTCTCCTGCGCCACGGCTTCAAGGTCTCTGTGATTGAGGCTCGCAATCGTATTGGTGGCCGTATACATCAGCAAAGGCTTCAAAATGGCCATCTTGTCGACTTGGGACCCAACTGGATTCACGGCACCAGTGAGAATCCAATCACCGAGTTGGCCAAGAAGACCAAGACTGCTGTTGGAAGCTGGGATACAAGGTCATACGTATTTGATGAGTCTGGTCATCTAATGCCAGTGGATGAGGGCGAAGGGTATGCCGATGTCATGTGGAACATCATACAAGACGCCTTCAGACATTCGAACAAGCACTGCGCCGATATTCACACCGCTGAGAGTCTATTAGATTTCTTCCAGGAAAAGGTTGCTGAGCAAATACCTAAATCTGAGCCCAACTTTGAGAAAAAGAGGACTATCCTACAGCAGATGTGTGGCCTCTGGGGGGCCTTTATAGGGAGTCCCGTTTCTCAGCAGAGCCTCAAGTACTTTTGGCTCGAAGAATGCATTGAAGGGGGCAAGCACAATTTTAACCCGTCTCCAAGGAGGACTTTTACTAACCTTGACGATTAGAGAACCTATTTTGCGCTGGCACATATGAAAAGATTCTGAAACTCATTGCCAAGCCGGCTCTTTCTGAGGCTGACGTGATGTTTAACGCTCAGGTTGAGAGAATACTATTTCACCAAGGCTCCGAAAACAACAAAGTCAGCCTTCAGATTAAAGCACCTGACCGCGGCGGCGGCCTGACCATGTCATTTGACGAAGTTGTTATTACTTGTCCTCTAGGTTGGCTACAGCACAACGTGGAGGCATTTGAGCCTCCTCTTCCTGCAAGACTGGCAACAGCGATACGCTCCATTGGATACGGCTGCCTCGAAAAGGCAACGTCTTCCCTGGTCTGCTGGATGAGTAACTGAGATGCAATGCTGACGTTTGTGCCTTTGTAGGTTTATATTAGCTTTCCAAAAGCCTTTTGGCTCTCGGAAGTAGGGGAGAATCGTCGAGTCCAAGGCTTTGTGCAGTGGCTTGCTCCGGAATATGCAGCTTCCTCGAATCCCAAGCGCTGGAATCAAGAAGTTGTTGAGCTTGCTAGTCTCACGCCCGAAACGTCTCACCCGACACTTCTCTTTTACACTTATGGAGAACAGTCGAAATACATTACAACTGCGCTGGCTGGCATTAAAAATGGAGCTGAGCGGGACAGATTTCTCTTTGACTTTTTCAAACCCTATTACTCGCGGCTACCACACTACAGTGAAGAGTCTTCTGACTGTCAGCCTCTGGCATCTCTGGCCACAGATTGGCTCCACGATGAGTTGGCAGGATTTGGCTCCTACAGCAACTTTCAGGTGGGGCTTGAGGAGGGCGATACTGACATTACAACCATGCGGCATGGGCTGCCGGAGCAAGGTCTGTGGCTAGCAGGTGAGCACACAGCGCCGTTTGTTGCTCTTGGCACAGTCACTGGGGCATACTGGAGCGGAGAGTCGGTGGGCAGAAGGTTGGCCGAGAAGCATGCTCGACTCAGCCGGGCCAAGGGTGCTGCTTAAATGCTGTGAAATAGATTTCTGGTAGACTCTTATCGAATGGATGGCATGGTTTCATGTTGGATTATCACTTGTTGTTACTAGTCATTTGATGTTCGTAAGCTGTATGTTGTTTAGGTTATTTGAGGAAGATTTTTTCCTTTTGTGTTAATGAGTCACTACGTATTAGACTGGTGACGGTGATTTCCATTGTGGGCAGCTGCAATAGTTCCAAGTCAAGTATGTACTAGGCAGGCACTCTTTGGTAGAGAAAACTCTGGAGCGGCCCTGTACTTGGTGGGCAAGAAGCATCAACACGAATTCTCTTGCCTTTCTTTGACAGTGTATGACATGCGTCTTTTGTACTCGAGTAAGGGTCTCGTGCCTGCCGCCGATAAGGGCAACTTGGGCAAGTTTTCCAGTCGCGTCTTTTCTTGCTTGGTTGAATCTTGTTTACTGTTTTCAGTCTTGTGGCTATTTGCGTTTTTGCCTGCACATTGCGATAGCTTTTATTTGAGACTTATTGTTCCCGTACTCAATCATGTCTAGTATCAACGCTGAGTTTAGGGCGTCTATGTCGTCCAGGGTTGAAAACCTACACCAACGCCTGGTAACGGCCGAGAAGACGCTATCTTCCCTTTGCGGAACCATCCTCCCCCTGAAGCAATCACTGCGCGAACGCAATGACATCTTGAGTATTGTGTAAGTCTATGAGGGAAGAAGAGGTGGAAGTGCAAGATTGATGCTCAAAGCTTTTTGCAGGGACAAGAAGTGGCAGGTACTGTCGTATAACGATGCTGCGCGGCAGGAAAACGGGCAATGGGGCAGCAAGCCCTCGTTTCAGCTGATTCCCCTGAAGAGTTTGGACACGGGCGAAGAAATTAAAGGGATACCTCGAAGGGCGAACGAGATACCTCGGATACCAAGTAGGTTGAAGGGGCCCAAGACGAGATATTAGGAGAAATCTGTAGAGCCATATTGACGGGGTGGGGGCAACAGAAGAAACCATGGACGACATCTTGGCTCATTTGCAGTTGAACATGACTGGTGATGCTAACGTCCGGAACGTGCGGCTGGCCATGGCCTTGGGGGTTAATCCGGCTTGGATGGACACTATGTCAAGCGAAGAGAGCGAGTAGCTTGTTTAAAAAAGAAGAGGGGCCTTGGGAGGATGCATGGTTGCACGTGGTTTGGAGCCGAGTCTGTGTTTGAATTGTTACTTGGGTTGGAGGAGACATTGGTTAGAGCAAAGAGGTTATACGGGGGGAGCGGGTTTGAAGACTGCAAGAGGTGGCATTTGGACCAGGCAATGGATATGGAGCATTAGCGAGTTTGGGGTTTCTTTGTATCTGGAACACGCTGCTGTTTTTTATGGCTTCTGGTACTCGTTTAAGTAGAGTGGACTAGTATGATTGGCAAGCCAAAGGTAAAAAATGGTGTTACTGGATGTCTTGCGGCCACACTGGGTGCACATGGTGTCCATCATGATGCGAGTCCTCCTGAATCTCAATCTTGCCGTCAAGCATGGGAAACGAGAGACCTATACGAGTCAGACAGCCGCTCAAACCAAGAAATGGCAGTCGAGGCGGGAAAGATGGACATCAAGACTCACCCAGCTTTGGGTGGACGAGCGTTTTTTGATCAAAGATGGAAAAGGAACGCTCAGCCGCCCAAGCGTCTATTCCATCCCAGTCGACGCACGTCTGGTCAATGTGAAAATTTGGCCAGGGCTTACGTCTGTGCTCCTGCCAGTCAAACGTCACGACGGACAGGTCGGCATGACACATGAGCGACTGGCGAATATCCTCGACGCAGTGGTCCGCGTGGCTGCGAATGTCCGTAATGCTAACGTTGTAAAAATCGTGCCACAGCACCCGTCTCAGCATCTTGAGGCAGTGAAGGTGATGATGGACGCTTAGCTGGCCGTAGTAGCCGCCACCGTTACGCAGCTCCAGCGCTGTGCGGTTGAGGCGCCGCATCTCGTCTGCCGTGAAGCGCAGATTATAGTGCTTCAAGAGACGCCTCCACGCCGCTTCTGCCTCTGGCCGCGGCTTGCCGGTATACAAGCTGCGCAGCCCGAGGCTTCCGTCAAAGGCCACCTTGTGCAGCTTGACGACTTGCCTGGCTGGACCTATGACGCCGGCGTGTTAGTTGTGGGCTTGACGTTGGCGTGACTAGTCAAGTGCTGGTGGCGTACTATACGTTGAGAAAGCATTGAGACTTGAAGAGGTCCAAAGAGCGGGCAATGCGAGCAAGGTGAGGCTATAGACAATCAGGAGTAGTAGACGGATGCCATGGTGTTTCCACCGTGGAACAGGTCGCTCGTCTTGATGTGGTTTCCCGCAGCAGAGATTAGGCATTCCGTCTTGGGAGTCTTTGTCTTCAAACAGCGGGACCGAGCAACTTGACATGTGCAGCGACTCCATGGCGAAGAAGTCTAGCAGTGATGAAGAATGCAGCTTCCTCACCCTCTCATACTCGAGCCATGGAATCGGGTAAAAGGAGATTGAAAAAAAAAACCTCCAAATTTGAAAAGGTAGAAGCGTTTTGTTTCCCTCGTCGAGTAACACAAGGCTGAATGGAGCGGCGCAAAGTGCCGACAAAGCAAAACTTGCCAGTTGTTTCCCCCTCGTCGAAAAGGCTGTTTGCTTGTCTCACTCTACGATTATAGCACAGAGCCCCGCGTTATCCATATGCAGTCACCCTCCGACGATGCCTCATCATGGCAACATGGAGGCGGTCAGGAGCTGTTGCCGTCTTCCGGAGATGGCATTCCAGCTCGGCCGTGGCCAATATCGTACAGCCGACGAACCCCTGCAGCAGGCATTTCTCTTCTCGCACACCGCATCTTGGGCATGTCTCAGCATCGGAAGGGGAGCAAGCAGAGCAAACTTGCAAGTCGAGGACCAACCCGGAATGAGATGCGCTGCACTGATTATGGCATCAGACAAGAGCGGTGCGTTTCATTAATATATAAAGGAAAGTAATTTCTACTTGAAGCGGTGCATAGATGCGGCCAAGCCAGGACCGACTCACTACTCAGCAAGCTTCTTGTCTAGTCTTGAAGAAATTCCGTGCTCTCCGTCGCAATGTTTATCATGAGAATCGTCGCCCTCTTACCGCTCGTGGCTGTGGTGTTGGCAGCGCCCACTGCTCGCCCCGTTCAAGGTAGGTTTGGCCTTGCCATGGTGTCCTCGGACCGTTGGTTGATTGTGGTTAGGTCTAGCTGAAGAGGATGCTGTTCAGAATTACGGAAAACGAGAGGCTGTCGACGAGGATGCTGTTCAAAATTACGGAAAATGAGAAGGGGTCGACAAGGACGCTATTTAGTTTCATTGGGGAAAATGAGGCAAACTCTAGAGAAAGTACGCGGATCCAGTCTAGTCATCACGCCAACATCTTTCATTAGAGTGCGCAAGTGAATATATTCTGCCCATTGTATTCAAGAGCTGCCCACATAGTAGGTTATACTTGACAAGGATAAGATGCCGTCAGGCTTGACTGCAGGATGCTGCCATGATGCAGACACTTTTCGTATATGGTGTACATGAATGGATAAACTTCTAGTACAATGCGACTTTTAGTCCACTATAGGCTTACTTTTCCGACTTGTTCGCTCGATATAGCCGAGCAAAATGGCCCTCCGGTTTTGCAACAAGAACACGAGGCGCTCCAAACTCTACCAAGAAGCCCTTGTCGAGAACAGCAACCTTGTCAAAGTCGAGCAAGGTGTCGAGACGGTGCGCAATCATGATAATGGTACAGTCCTGAAACTCGGTGCGAATGACTTGTTGAATCTTGGCATCCGTTGTACTATCCACACTGCATCCTGGTTAGCATCATGCCAACGTAAAGCATCATGAGTAAAATCAACTCGCCTGCTCGTCGGCTCGTCGAGAATGAGAATGGAAGCGCGTTTGAGCAAAGCCCTGGCGAGGCACAGGAGCTGTCGCTGCCCATGAGAGAAAAAAGTCTCGTCCATGGTTTCGTCAAGTGTCTGCTTGTTCTCTCCAACCTTGGCCTGGATAATTGGCCATAGACCGACTCGTGTCAGAGCTGCAATGACTTGGTCGTCAGAGTGTTGTCCCAGCGGATCGGCATTGAATCTGATGGAGTTTGTAAACAAGAGTGGTTCCTGCGTCAGGCAACTCAGCCTTTGTCGAACAAGTGAGCGCGGCACGCTGGTAATGTCGTGGCCGTCGAGCAAGATCTGGCCCTCGACGATATTGGCCAAGCGCAAGAGAGCCTGGATCATGGAGCTCTTGCCGCTGCCGCTTCGACCGCATAGACCAATCTTGTCGCCATGCTTGACGCTAAATGTCACGTTTTGCAAGATGGGCTGGTCGGTGGAGCTATACAAGGTAGGTTGGCGGCGTGCTATTAAAGCTTGGAGGAGGCGACTTACTCGTATCGCACCGACACGTTTTGTACATCTATAACGCCACGCGCGGGCCAGTCTGCATCAGGGATACGCTTCTCTTGCGCCAAGTTTTCAGAGGGCGTATTTTCCGAAAAGTCCTTTATCCGAGTCACGGCGCCGAGCGAAGTTTCAAGCGTCGACCATTGCAGCACGATGCCTTTTAGATTGTCGCCCAGACTCATCATGTTGATGAGCGCAATGCCCAGCAGCGGTGGGTCAACCTTGGTTCGAAGCACAACCGCCAAGGAGATGAGGAGAATGGTCATGCCAGCCACCACAAGATCGAGGACAAGTGTCAGCCATCTCTGGATGCAGTAGAGCAAGTAGGACGGCTTTTGCGCATTGTCAAGCAGCTTCATGCTCTTTTCCGTATATGGCCGAGTCCAGCCAAAGGCACGAATGGTGGCAAGCCCGGTAATGGTCTCGAGAAAGTGTGAGTAGAGCGGTGCCTTGTGTTCAATTCTGTCGCAAGCTTAGCATGCTGTCAAGAGACTTGGGATGTGAAAACTAACTCGAGGAGACGCAGCTGCTTCGCAGTTTGTACGTAAAAGCGCTGAATCACAGCCAAAGCTCCAATGACAAGGGGGATGCAGAGTGCGAACCAGCTTACAGCACTAATGGCAAGGCCGGCAACTCCAAAGCAGGCCGCAGCCTCTGTACATGGTTAGTCGCAAGAGCCATCACATTAAATTATGGAATCTTACCAAAAAGAAATAAACAGAGGGAAGAAGGCAAGACAATATCGACCAGCCGCATATCTTGACTGAAGCTTTAGGGTGTACAAGTCAACCGTGCGTTACTAGGGGCTCGAGTTTTTGGAGAAACATACCGGTTGACGAGAGATCCAGTGTCGGTTTTGGACAGAAAGGACAGAGGTGCACTATACATGGTCAGTCCCGAGGACATTAACAAAGAGAACCCATCTCACTTCATCACTGCGTTCAAGACTCTGGTGTGAAGCCTCGTTCCGCTCGTCGGACCCATAAAGATTAAAGCTTGCCTATTCTTGTCGTTAGTAATTCACGCCACCTGTCCCTGATGTTCATTCTTCTCACATGAGACCCAAGGAAACACCGGCAATCTCCATGACAGAAAAGAGAGCGTACAGGCCCAGCCAGTATCCAACGTCTGTGCTGGGCCGGCCTCTGCTCTCCCCCCACCAGGTAAGCCAGACAACTAAAGAGATGATGAGTTTTGCCTTTCAAGGTTAAAGTCTCCGGATACTCACATCTAAAAGTAAAAAAGACGGTATGAATGATGATGTAAAGGGCTTCTAGGCCAATGTTTAGCCACGCCATGGAGGAGAGGTAGTACTTGAATGTCGCCCTGTCGCTTGACCAGCCAAGCTCTTGTTGCACGTCTTCAGGTGCAGCCTGCTTCTGCTGGATGCCGTCTTGCGCTTGGGGCTCGCATGTGTCTTGTTGGGCCTTTTCAGTTGGCGAGGGGGAAATGTCGAGACCTTGGACATGGCCGCCTGCAGAGCGAAGCGTGCTAAAAGTGCCTTGCTCAGCAATACACCCGTTTTTCCCCAGCGCAATGACATGGTCGGAATGAGTAACATGTTGAACTTGCCACGAGATTAGCCAGTGAAAGGCGAACCAAGAATTAGAGGTAGGGACTAGAAGTAAAGACTCACCGGCATGCGTAGCCAGGATTATAACGGTGCCGCTGCGACGTAGGATTCCGGTCTCGCCAAAGACACGAGTAAAAACAATTCTCTCAGTGACATTGTCAAGCCCGCTGAATACGTCATCAAAGATGGCAACTGGCTTCCGGGAATATATAGCGCGGGCAATGGCCTTGACCGTGGTGAGCAACTGACAAGATGAAGCAGTGAACACAGGCTTACGATTCTTTGCTTTTGGCCACCACTGAGCTTCAGCCCCTTGTCTCCGACAACGGTGGACGAGCCTGATGGAAAAGCAGCTAGATCGGTAGACAAGTCGCAGGCCTCGACTACAGCGTTGAACCAAGATTCGTTGAAGTCTTGCGTCTCGGCAACAATATTGTCTCGAATAGTGGCGTTTATGATCCATGGAGTTTGGTCGCAAAAAGCAACTGTTGGTGAGTCTATAGATAAAACACCGCTGGACCACGCTGTCTCTCCCAATATGGCCTTGAGAAGGGTCGATTTGCCAGAACCAATCGGCCCAATGATGGTGGTGAGCGATCCAGTCTGGCTTTGAGGCAGGTGGGTATTTATATTCTGAAGCACTGGTTTTTCACCCCAGTTAAAGTCGCCGCCGATGATTGCCACGGACGGTGTATTGTTGGATCTCGGTGCCAAGCTTTGTAGTTGAATGTCCCCTGTCGATGTATTCTCCGACATTGTACTTGGCCTAGCTTGAATGTCGCGATTGTCGACTCGCTCGTCCAAGAGCAAAAAGTCTTGGATCCTCCTAAAACAGCCAAAGGTGGAAAAAGAAGATGGAACATTGCCGAGAAGGTTGCTGAGGGGAGGCATCATGACGCTGAGAATAGAGACGGCCGTTATGGCCTGGGTCGCCGAGAAGGGCTGGTTTCCAGATAGTTTTGCAGCAATGGCATATGCACTAAAGGTTACCATGCTGGTGAGACTGGCAGTTCCGTTTGCTGTTGGACGTTAGCTTAGCGCGACACTGGACGCGCCTTGATGATAGCATACTAATGGCATTGGCCCAGAGATTAAGAGCTCGGTACTGTTTCCCCGAGTCGAGGTCATTGCTGCGCTTCTGCTCAATCAGCGTGGTGAATCTCTCAGCGTAGCCGAGCATCTTGACTGTCTTTATGGATCCCAAGACTTCAGCAGTAAAGTTGATGCGATCCTGAGTTGCTTTTTGGTACGTCATTAGTCGTGGAACTAGGAAACGGCCAAGTGCTGTGTTGATGGCAAGTGAAGCTATTCTGGTGAGCTATATAGAGATGGAAACCTTGAGGCGGCATGCTCACCGAGGCTGACAATGATTGGGGCTGCCGACACGGCTCCCAGCTGCTCAGTCAACATCCACATGGCAATGGCGACGGTGAGTGTATTGGCCCATGACTCAACGAGGAGCATATTGACTTTTTCCGTCAAGGTTTCCACGTCATTTCCCATGAGGGATACAGCAGAGGACTGGCTGAGCTGCTTGGTGGGAAGCTTGACCAGCTTGCGGTATATGAGGGTGATGAGACCTCCACGAATCATGGCTCCAGCGCGGAATGCAAGGTGTTCGTGCCACGCCGTGAACATCTTTTGTCTGTCAGACGACTTCATCCATAGCCGGACAAGGGGGCTTACAGCAGATGCGATGAAGACAAAGGCAAAAGCGCCAATCAAGCCATAGCCCAAGTTGGTGGTGGCGTCACTACTCGGCATGGACAGAAAGCGAAGCGCATTGGAGACCAAGTACGGCTGCGAGATGCTCAGCCCAATCATGGCCACTCGAGGCAGGGCAATGCTAAGGAGCTGCCATTTCAACACGTTGACGGTGGTGAGGAACAGCATGGGGTGCTTGGACCGTAAAGTTGCGCGGTCCCATCTTTGGGCGAATCTGGCTTCTAGCTTCTTGGACGACAGCTTCTCGTAAATGGCGGGCAGGTCCTTGTTGGTGAGGACCGTTGCCCATCCACTGATGAGCAGCGGGTTCAGCCACACAAAGAAGCCTCGGCTAAATGGTCCACTGGTGCTCTCCTCGGATGGCTGATGCTGGGTGTCGATCAAGATGGCTCGCTTCTCGACCGCTTCGAGAATGAGAAGAGACAGTTTTGCTGCAAAGGAAGCTGACATGACGGAGGCATGGGCCGTGTTTGAACCTGCAGCGAGGAGCCATTCGGTGCGCAGCCTGGCGGCGTCAAAGAGAAGCGAGACCAAGAGATACAAGGTGAGAAGAAACGATGGCCGAATCGACTTGGTATGCTCTGCGTGAGCTAAAAGAACAATGGTGCCGGAAGCGACAAGGCTGATGACAGCAGAAGCGATGGACAAGTTGGAGTTTAGGCGATTCGAGGACGTGACTAGGACCAGCAGCGCAACTTGCAGTGCGGCATACACAACGGCGGTAAACTAATACTGTTAAACCATGTCGGCGGCCCACGATACCCTCTGTAAAAGACTTGCCAGTTTCGGTGTATACGTGGCCTCTCTTCTCGCCCTGTCCTTGATACGGAGCAGGTAGAGACAGCGTGGAACAGAAAGCAGCACCAAGAGGGCGGCCGGAAGCATGGTGAGGATGCCATCTTCAAACGTCACTGCGCAAGAGTCAGAAGAGCCCAAACAAGGACAACTAGAGCAACACATGGAGCGCACATGTAAAGTCGAAGCCCCCTCGGCAGGCCTCTGCCCAAACGCCTGGGCCAAAGAAGCCATCGCCGCAGCTGGTGGCGTTGAAATACGCCATGATGCTGAATCGCAGCACGATGTTGAGAAGCAAGCGAGTCGAGTCGACGAGCTGGCATCTTGGTTATGGAGCAAACAATTTAGTAATGTGGGAAGCGAGCAGGGGCCTCTGAGAGGTTGGTGCTTCATGTTGGATGCCGTCCAACAAAGTTTGCGGGAGCGGGCGCTGCCTATAATTCGCCCGCTACAGAGACTAAGATAAACGCGCTAAAGAGCCTTTTGGAGCGGGAAATAAAAAAAAGAGATTAATCAAGAGGTGAAAGTATATATTTATTGGTGACAATAAGTCGTCTGAACGGATAGCCTCTACCACATATCGCTAAACACAAAAAAGCAAAAAAAAAATAAAAAATCCGTCATGTTTCGACACCGCTTCATGGCGCGGTACTAAAGCGAAAGCCGAGTTGCTGGCGGCCAAAAAAGTCGGCATTGTCGTACTTGATCTTGATTGCTCTGAGCCGACGGTAGTTTTCTCTTCCGTAGCTGACGAGCGGGTCCTGGTCGTACATGGCGTCATTCATAAAGATGGGGTTGTAGCTATTGGTTTGTTTGCGCGTCAGTAAACAAAACAAGCAAAATATTAAAAGAAAATGCAAAACAAATTCAAGAAGAATAAAAACACAAGAGGGATATAGTAATCTTACCTGACATATTCCAAGCTTCCACTCATGTAGTTTGTGGGCGGAATATTGGCAAAGTGGCGGCGGTGATAGGCAGGCAGCTTGCTCACCTCGTACCTAAAGAAGCGCGGACACCTCTTATCGCACGAAGGATTCAGCCAGGCCAAGTCGTACTCTATCCAAATGCGATCTCCGTGCTCGGGATGAAGACCCAGGGCATTGCCTCCGCCCGTCATGATTGAAGCATTAGCAATGGTGCGCGGCATGGGCTGAATGGCAAAGGACATGAGGCGAAAGTCGGCCGGGTCCCGGACAGCGCCGGCAGCGGCAATACTGGCCACGCGCTTATAGTGCCCGTTTAGAAACTCCTCCATGGGCTCGCGCGCCATGCTGGGAAAGGTGTTTTCGCGAATCTGGAAGCGCAGGCCCTTGTAGTTGCCGCCCAGCACCTCTCGGGTGAGGCTCGACGTGGTTTGCGTGCGCGTGTCGTCGGTGATTGACGGAATGGCGTCAAAGTCGGCAAAGACGTCGCTCGTCGGCCGCGAGGCGTCGTATTGGAAAAAGACAATAATGGCTGGCGGCGCAGTCAGGCCCAGGCCGCTGGCAAAGTTAAAGGTGGGAATAATGGCCGCTTTGGGGTCGCTGTCGCCGCTGGTAAACTTGGCAATGGCGGAGAGGAGGCGCTCGTGGTGGACGGATGCATATGTGCGCACGCCGCCCCAGACCATGCCATTGTCGCCCACGTCGTGCGTCTTGAGCTTCATGCGCGTCACCACGGCGTATTGGTTGCCGCCGCCGCGGAGGGCCCAAAAGAGGTCAGAGTTTTCGCGGCGCGTTGCAGTGAGAATCTCGCCCTCGGCGGTGACGCATTCAAATTCCATCACGTTGTCGCAGGCAAAGCCCTAGACCTGGTTAGCTTTGGGGTTTTGTACAAGGAGGGGGCTAGAATTTTATAAGAGATGGGGCGCGAGGAGAGTAGGGGATGAGGGTAGAGCTTGAGAGGAGGGGGGACGAGAGTAGGGGGTTGAGGGCAGAGAATGAGAGTAGGGGGGACGAGAGGAGGGGGGACGAGAGGAGGGGGGACGAGAGTAGAGGGGTTGAGGGCAGAGGACGAGAGTAGAGGATGAGAGTAGAGGATGAGAGTAGAGGATGAGAGTAGAGAGGCAAGAGTAGGGGACGAGAGTAGAGGACGAGAGTATAGAGGGGCGAGAGTAGAGGATAAGAGTAGGCGGACGAGAGTCGAGACAAAAAAACTCACATGCTGGGCAGAGAGATAGGACAAGCCTCCGCCAAGGATAAATCCCATAATGCCCACATCGCCCAGCCTTCCTCCCACCACAGACTTGCCAAAGGGATCCAACACCTCATACAGCTGCTCCCACTTGCATCCCGGCCCAACTTCAATCGTCGTTCCATCACTCGACGGCACCGCCTGCATCATGTTTGGCCGAAAGGAAATCAAGACGCCCTTGTCCACGCTCGAGAAGCCCAGGTTTGGATTATGCCCGCCGCCCTTGAGCGCAAACCGAGCAAAGCCGTGCTCCTTGAGCAGCTTGATAGCCCGCGACACTTGCTCCGCGCTCTCCGGCACAAACGTGCATACCGGCCTGTTGCCCGCGCTCGCCGCGTTCCAGTAGTCGACGAGCACGCGGTTGTAGATGCTGGCGTCCATGACCGTCTCGGCGCCGCGCGGGCCAACGGGGTCCCAGATGACGTGCTCGGGATACTTGGAGGCGAGGGAGTCGCACACGAATTCCACATCGTCGTCAATGCCGCCCTTTACCCCTCTGGCGAGGAGACTGGCCACCACCCAGCCGACAGAGACAAGGAAACGCATTTTTCAACGAGACAGAAACTCAAAAAAAAAAGACCAGAACCCAGGGGAGAAGAAGGAGCAAAAGAGGGGATAAGAGACTCCTCTCCAAAAACATATAAAATAAGACATTAAACTACCAAACGAGTTGCGGAGCTTTATATCTCAATGTCGAGTGACTTTCTGCTTGCATGCTTTCCGGGTTTTCCGGCTCTCAGGGCCTCTGAGCTCCAAAGACTCTCCAGCCAGCAATGCCCCTCCACAGGGCTACCCTCCTGGGCCGCCAGGGACATTTGCTGGACTAGTTTTTTGCTTTTTCATCGCCCTGAAGATGCCTGAACAAAAAAAAAAAAAAAGGTCCCAGCTTGATAGCTCGAGCACAAGGTTTGCACTAAAAAGTGCCGAGCCGAGCCGTCAGAGCGCAATGTCCTGGCTTTGGCGTCAGGTGGTCAGCAAGCACCTTGTCTAGGCAGGCATGGAATCGACTAGGCACGGTAGCTTGTGTGGACAAGACTGGGTCAGGTATCCTGGGGAATAGTGTCCCACGAGTCGCCAATGTCAAGTGGCTAGCCCATGCCTCGCCCGGTGCGTGATGCGATTGGATTACGCCTCATGCACCTACGTCTGGGTTCTGTGAGAGAATATCAAATGTGATGATGGACTCTGGCATACAAGTCTGAAAAAGGGGCAGACAAATTACATGCAGCATCGAGTCTTGGTTTATGCATGTAAATCACCGCCGAATCCTGTCGGGATATAGGCCAGTGCTTCGCTCCGAGGTTGCATGGTTTCCATGTTTAGCTTGTATATACAGCATGGATGCAAGGTAACATTGCAAATACTCTAATGGGCAACCTCGCTGGCAGAGCTTCAGCCTGACAAGACCCCATCATTTTGAAATTAAGTCGCCGAGCTCACCCATGGTTACTCACTTTAGCCATCCATCCTTGACAATAGTGGCCGAGATTCTGAGCTCAGGTTCAAGGGTGACGATCCCGTGCATGTCATTCGCAAAGAAGCCTATAGGATTAGACAATTATAATTATAGCCATGAGCTTTCTTTTGCGTGGAATTGTAATAACCCGTCTTGCAGAAGAAAAAAAGGCCCTTTGGCCAATACGGCATCGTCTTGTTATCCGTCTATAGCTTCACGGCCCTATTGCTCTAGTCGGTGGCAAACTCGCTTACACAAAACTAGGCGTGCACTTTTATTGGCTCTCCATAGTCCCTGCGCTTGGACAGCGACTCCCAGAGCTGCATTCTTGCCATTTCGCTTAGAGCAGCCATGACGTCCTTACTGCATGTGTTGGGAGCCATGTAGCACTCTACCCAGGCCTTATAGTAACGCTGTGCCAGTCCTTTGGCCGGCTTGGCATTCGGCTGTCAACGTCGGCGTGCACCTGTGACGACATCTAAGACTTTTGGGCGCGTCTGTGCAGATATTGAACCTAGCCCCATCTTTGGTACAAGTCTCGGCTAAAAGAGGCAACTGGATTAGAAGCTTGTGTTTTTTTTTTCTTCTTCTTTGCAGACCGTTTTCTGGTAGGCTTTGTTACTTGGGAAATGTTTGCTCTCGCAAACTTGGTTTTTTTTTTTTTTTGGTTCTTGTTTTTTTCAGGGCGCCCGTGTCTATCCGCTCGTCTTTTAACAATAATGAAGTGACTGCTTGCTGCGCCTCATAGCTGTCTTGTTGTTATTTAATTAATTTTGGTACTATTACCAATATCTTTTGACCAAATTGTCTTGATTGACTCTTGTGAGCCCCTATTGTAATTCTTGGTGCCAAGAAACACGGCAGCTCAAAGACAAATGAATAGCTCTTGCCAAGATTTGTTTGGCCATCAAGATTCTCGACTTGTGCATTCATTTACAACGCCCCTAAATGCGGCACCCTGTTCCAAGACTCTTCACTTTGTTTGGTTTACACGTCGCGAATTCACTGTTCAAGACGTGTCGAGTTGCCACGCAGTTTGTTCACAGCACGTGTAACTGGTCTTTTCGCCTTGAGGAATCTGCAAACGATGAACAAAGGCCGTCTGGGCTGCGTGCATTTCCTTGTTCGGGTCGACATGCCTCGCGCCTCATCTGATCAGTATGTGACCAAAGCTTGTTGAGATGTACTCGGCGCCACCCACGACTTGCACATCATCAACACCAAAAAAGAAGCAGAGATGAAAATCGTGGAGACTCATGATTCGAATGAGCTTAAGTATCCGATTACGTCCCCAGCCTCGATATGGATTTGCCTCTACTCAACCGCGACAAAAATCAAGACTCCATCTTTGCCATAAACAACAATCTTCAAAGATCAACCACATCGTCAAAGAAAGCTTTAATCATGATGTCTTTCCCAATTGACACGGTATTCTACCGCCCACAGCTCGGCCTCGGCCAAGAGTGCGCCTTCATGACGGACCTTTCCCTGGCTCTCCCAAGCGCCTTTGGTGCCTCGGAGAGCGACTTTTTGCCCACGGGCAGTCGGGCCGTTGACATAACCTTTTTCGTCGTCAATTACTTCCCTGCCTTTATCAAGCAGCAGATCAACACCTATGACAAGCAGCAGCAAGTCCGTCAGCGGTGGGAGTCCACCATTGACGAGTACTCGCAGCGATGCCTCGGCGAGATTCACGAAAACGTGCGTACTCTATACGCTCTCTTTCTTGAATTGGTGGTGCATGAGTGGCATAATTTGTGGGCGCAAGGCGAACCCAGCGAGGTCAAGAGTTGCCACGTCGAAGCCATCAAGAAGAGCTTGATTGACATGCTTGTCAAGCGGGGCGGTTGGATCAGTCCAATCACCCTGCGCCACTACAAGCACTTGCCCGTCTGCAAATGGACATTGTGGGCTGAGGAGCTTCGATTGCTCGCCGTGGACCCCAAGCTGGCGGCTGCTGGTGGTACCAAGCGGCCTGCTCCTCCAGGTGAGTCGGAGAAGGTGGAGAAGCGCAAGATTTGCTAATCTGTATGCTTCACCAAATATAGGGACCATTCTTAAGCAAAGGTAGGTCTAAATACGGACCTTGTGCTTACTTGTGGCAAAAAACAATGTCTCTTACTAATTTTTAAGTAACGAGCCGAAACGCCTTTACATTTTTAATAAATTCTGAATAAATTCTTTTTTTTGATACCTAACAACATGACTCTGCAACTATAATGATGCAAAGAAGCACCTTGTGAATTATTATAAAGCGATATGACTACTGGCTGGTCAATCTAACCAAACATCGTTGACCAATATAATCTAGCCTCGTTAAAGCTACGCCTGAGCTATTCAAGTCTTGGACAGGTGAATGAATTTCCGTCTAGTACTGAATCCAGTATTCGACGTGTGACCTAGTTATTGAACATTACCTGAACGGACCCAGAGCTCACGTTGAGCCAAGTTTATAACCATTGCAGTATTAAATCCAGCCGTCCGACTACTTTAACCGAAGCATCTCTGTTGGTTCACTCTCTAATACTATACTCTTGAAGCATGTTGTATTCATGAATAAAGCAGCGTAGCCTGACGCCTCCAATCCAAGTCGTGGCACTTTGATTGAACAAAGAATCGCAATTCGTCTGTTCAAGTCATTGCAAGGGGCAAGCTCATGTACTATATCGTGTGAAATGCAATTAAATGTTCCATGATTGAGCTACATTTTTTCAGATCAAGTCAATCCTAACCGTCGCCTAGATGCAACGGCTCATTGCATAAGCCGCACTCTTCTTAGCAAAAACAGGTTTTGAATCAAAGCACAAAAGACATCTGCCGCCTGTTCACCGAAACGCGCAGATAAAAGGGTAGATTTGAGCCTGAAAACACATTGGTAAAAATACGCCACAGGCTTTTGACAAAGACGTACCTTGTCAACATCCCATACGCCCTCTGTGGCGTAGACATCCTCGCGAAGCTGCTCGAGGATTTGTTCCTTGCTCTCTGCGTGGCAAATGAGAGCACTGCCAGCAAAATCGAAGCCACTAGCATCGTCACCCTTGGGAACCTCGTTTAATATGGCGCCTGATGGAACAATGTCAATGGACACTCGGTGAAAAGCGGAGCATGTATCTGACCTCCCATGTTCCAAGTACCAGACTTGACCTTGGGAAAAATGTTTTTCAAGTGAAGCCTAAAGAGGGATTTAGCGAGGGGTAATCAAGGCTACAAGAGTCAAGGGGAGGCATGTACGGGCGGATTTCAAGGCGTTTGGCCTGAGCATTGGGCTTGTCAGGGACAAGGACGATGAACTCGTGTTTATTTGGGATTGACGACGCCATGGTACGGACTCGACAAGGAAGAAGAAATGACAAGCGTTTACTGGCGACAAGTGCGACAGACATGGAAGCTGAGGGTCAGATAAAAGACCTTTTTATGTCTTGTTGTGTGAGGGGTAGTCGAGTTGGATCCTACGCTGCTAGTGGAGAGTCCTAAATCCGATGTTGGCGGGGATTGGACGGGTTTTAGCCTCGTGTGACAAAGATAGCCCTGCAGAGTTCTGGAAGAGTGCATTAGTAAATTAGTAAATGCAGCGCTTCGCCTTGTCTTGGAGGAGAGGGAAAAGGTAGAGCGACTGGGCATTAGCATGTGCATTGCCCCTTTGGGCACATGAGATGCTTCTTTCCACGCTATCGGAGCACTGCCTTGAAAAGGTAGGTACTAGATAGAGGACAAGTCGTAGATACTGTGCCACTGTGCCACTGCGTCATTACCTAATGCAGGCAGCAAGCACAGGCAGTACGAATACGAATGATGGCCATGTCGTGGATGCCGCACAGGCTGGCTAATGGCGTCAACAAGCAAAACAACAGGCTGCAAACATGGCAGAGGTGGAAGCCGTGCCCACCTTTGGCAGCGAGCTCAAGGTGCCTTGGCCTCCTTGTTGATGCAGGGCATCGCTGACTGTCTACAGGATGGCTTCAAGCCCGCATGCGCCTGGGTCGGCCATGGAATCGCCTGGCTCGACGACATGCAGCAATACTACCGCGACCGCTCGGCCATTGAGAAGGAATACAGCGGCCGGCTCAGCGCCCTGGCAAAGAAGTATTTCGACAAGAAGAATAAGCGATCTGCCCAGCTGAGCGTGGGCGACTCGCCTGCCATGACGCCCGGCTCGCTCGAGAGGTATTGTGGCTGTCCTTGAAGTCCCCCCTTGTTGGTTCCTGACAGCCACGCACAGCGCCTCGCTCAACACGTGGGCCGCCCAACTCACAACACTTGAGTCGCGTGCCGCAGAACACGACCGCTTTGCCACGAGCCTTGTTTCCGACGTTGCCGAGCCTCTCAAGCAAATCGCGGTGCGCTTCGACGAGCTGCGCAAACGCCATGCCGACCATGCCGACCGCCTTGCCGCCGACCGCGACGCCTCGTATGCCGACTTGCGCAAGGTCAAGGCCAAGTACGACGCCACGTGCCAGGAGGTCGAGACGCGCCGCAAGAAGACGGAATCCCACTCGGACAAGGCCAAGGCCCAGAGCGCCTACCAGCAGCAAATCTTTGACATGAACAATGCCAAAAACACATACCTCATTGCCATCAACGTGACGAACCGCCTCAAAGCCGCCTACTACCACCAACACCTTCCCGAGCTCATGGACAGCCTTCAGGACCTGGCCGAATTTCGCGTCATGCGCCTCAATGGACTGTGGAGCACCGCCACGGCCCTCGAGTCTGACATGTTGCGTCAGAGCCTCGCCCTGACGGACAAGCTCGGCTCCGACATTAAGCGCAACGAACCACAACTCGACTCCGCCATGTACATGCACCACAACATGGCAGTCTTTAACGAGCCTGCCGACAAGACTTTTGAGCCTAGCCCGGTATGGCATGATGACGACGTCATGGTTGTCGATGAAACAGCAAAGGTCTATCTGCGCAACGTGCTAAGCAAGAGCAAGGCTCAGCTCGGCGAGCTCCGTCGCGAGGTGGACAAGAAGCGCCGCGAAGCCCAAGGCGTCACACGAACCAAGCAACGCGTACGCCATGGCGCGGAAAAGGACAAGGATGAGGTTGAAGTCATGCGCACCCTCTTTACCATGCAGGAGGAGCTTCATGCCGCTGACCGCCGTCGCCTGACTGCCGAGGTGGAAACGTCGACGATTACCTCAGCCGTGGGCGACGTGACGCTCGGGGCCAAGAACCACAACTTCAAGGGACAGACTTTTAAAATCCCCACGAATTGCGATCTCTGCGGCGAGCGCATCTGGGGCCTGAGCGCCAAGGGCTTTGACTGCCGCGACTGCGGCTACACATGCCACAACAAGTGCGAGATGAAGGTGCCGGCCGACTGCCCCGGCGAGCAGAGCAAGGAGGAGCGCAAGAAGCTCAAGGCCCAGCGCCAAGAGACGGCCAACCGGCTGCTCGTTGTTGCCGACCCCGGGGCGCCGCCGGCACACGTGGCTGAGCTGCCCGATCTCACCCGGTCCAACACGATGACGTCGCTGAGCTCGCACTCGGCGCGCCGCTCGGCATCGGGGTCGCTGAGCATGACGCCCGCCACGACGGATGAAGGGCCGACAGAGGTGCCGCCGCGAACGAGCATGTCGTCTGCGACGGGGACGGCGCCTCGTAGAAGAGTCATGGCGCCTCCGCCGGCGGCATATGTTGGCGAGATGCCGGGCAGTGGCATTAACGGCAGCAAGGCTGGCGCAGACGAGGATCGCAAGCGGGGAAAAATGCTGTATCCCTTTGAGTCGAGCAACACGGGCGAATTGTCCCTCCCCGAAGGCCGCGACGTAGTCATTCTCGAACCCGATGGTATGCTCTCTCATTTCTTTGTCTTGTTCCTTTTCAATATTACTATACAAGTTAAAGGTAAACAACTAACACGCCACAGACGGCGGCTGGACCAAAGTCCGCGCCGGCTCGCGCGAAGGCCTCGTGCCAACCGCCTACGTGCAAGTCTTGAGCGCGCCCCGCCCCTCGTCCACATACTCCAACTCGACCGCCTCGTCAACAACAACTGCACCCGCTGCGCGCCGCAAGGGTCCCGCCGTGGCGCCCAAGCGCGGGGCACGCAAGCTGCGCTACGTCGAGGCGCTGTACGCGTACGAGGCGCGCGGCGCGGCAGAGCATAGCATGGCCGAGGGCGAGCGCTTCGTCTTGGTGCGCGATGATCCGGGCGATGGATGGGTCGAGGTGGAAAAGGCGGGTGTGACGGCTAATGTGCCGGCTGCCTATGTCCAGACGCTCTAAGTATCTGGCGGGGACGTGAAAAGAATTTTTTTTTTTTGCCTCTTGGCTGCATATTTTTATTCACTTCATGGGCTTCTCGACAAGCTCTTGGTCTTTTTTTTTTTTTTTTTTATACATTTTTGGGGGTATCTTGATGAATGGGCGTTAGCGAGTAGTGCTTCAACGTAAATCACAAGACGCAGAAAAAAAGTTTCATCTTGGCCATCCAAGACTCTTTCTTTTTGAACTGTATTACGGCTTGCGACGCTTTCTGGGTATACGATACACGACTTTTCTATCCCTTCCTCCCGAAAAACAAAAACAAAAAAACGCCAATGGAAAAGGCAAGACGCCGTCAAGAGAAACGAGGGTGAAGAATGGGGGGGGGGGGGAATTGAAGTGCAAAGGGGCAAATGCTATATATACCTGAATGCGCTTGTCAAGGTCAGCGTTTAGAATCAAGGGAATGTGTGAAGCACTGCCATTGTAAAAGGAGAATATACTAGAAATTAAAAAAAAAAAAAAAAGACAGGGGGAAGACGTTTATTCGTGGCGTTACAGGTGTCGTGATGCGGCGCTCGTAAAGGGCAAAGGGGTATGCACCAGCCCACGGCTCGCTATGAGAAAATCTCGCGGGGAAAAAAAAAGACATGCTAGAGGAAATCGAGGGCAAGCAGCCTATCCATTTCATCGTCGTCGGGCGTGCAGTGGTATTCCTAAATCATCTGCGTAGGAGACGACGGCGCTGCGTCTGGGTCGTGAGCTGCAATGAGCGCGTCGGGGTCGAGACGCTCTTCCAGCATGGCGTCGCTTTGCATGTCGAGCTGCAAGTTTACAATGGGGTGCAAGTCGTCGTGCTGCATATCCATGGGAGCTTCGTGGGCGAGCATGTCGTGGTGCAGCGAGTCGGGCTGGGGGCTGCAAAGCTGCGGATGCGATTCGTCTTGGTCGTCGAGGGCTAGATGGGCGCAGTCGTCATGCGAGTGGTGGGCGGGCACTTGGTCCTCGTGGTCTGGGTGTTTGGGACAATCAAAGACTGCGTCCTCGCCAGCCCGGTCCTGCTGGCAGCTGGCTCCAGCGTCGGCATGCAGCTCGCCATGGCCCAAGCATTCCTGCTGGCTGCTGGGCTCCGACACCTGCACCGGGCTGGAAAAGTCGAGGGCCCCGTCAGACTGGAGCTGAGGCGTGGCCTGCAGTCTGGCCAGCTGGGCGCGCAGCGATTTATTCTCAACGCGCAGACGCTTAATCTCGACGCGCATCTCATCCGTGCCGTCAAGACTAGCGTCGCTAAGGCGTCGCTTACGAGCCAAGCTGGACGCGTCGCTCGAGTCTTCAGCAGGCGAGTCGGCGCGCGGCGGCGGCGTGGGGCCAGCCTTGTTCATGTGCACGCGGCGCAGGTGCTCCGTCAGATTCTCCTGGCGCGAGAAGCCCTTGCCGCTGTGCCGTTTGCAGTTGGGGTGCGGACAGTGCACCTTTACCCTGGGGCCGCCGTGTTTGCGATGCACCTCTCGCTCGTGTCGCAGCAGACCGCCAGAGTAGGTGAAGCCGGGGTTGTTTTCGCACTTTGCGGCTGGGCATCGATACGGACGCTCGTGCTTGTCCATGTGTTTGCTAGAGAGCAAGAGAGGTGAGTAAAGGGCCAGAGGACAAGGCGTGAGGGAAAAAGACTATAATCAATGGGCAGCTAGGGCTTACTTCCAGGCGCTTCTCAGCACAAAGGCGCGCACTGGTTCCTTGCAGTCTGGCAGCGGGCAGTGGTATTTGCCATCATTCTGCTTGTGCACATCGCGATTGGGCTTGGGCGTGGCATGAGCTGCAGTCGATGCTTCATCCGCGCCAGTCAGATCCACCACACGAGACCCTTCACCCGCGCCAGCTGTGCCGCTGTGGCGCCCAGGCGAATCAGCACCCGTCAAGTCGATGCCATGGACGTGGGCAGCGTCGCCGTCGGCCTGCTGCTCGGCAAATAGCTCCGCTTCCGTCGAAAAACTGCCCAGGTGCTCGGCCACATCAGAATCCGTATAGCGGTGCGTCGTGTCTTGAGCCTCGTGCTCCTCATGCTCGTACTCGTCAATAGGGGGGAAGCCGTCTTGGTGCAAGAGAGCGCGAGCTTCCTCGTCAACGCTCATCGCTGCAGCAATGGCCATGCAAGCCTACAGCGGCGGCAGATTCGAGACGAAATAAGTCTGCAAGTGGCAGCAAGCAGGCCGACAACTGGCCAGTGGGCTGGCGTAGCAGAGTCAATGGCAAGGATGAGTCAGCATCAGCTCGCTTCGGCATGCCTCTTTTCCATGATGACGGCGACAGCATCACCTTGTTTATACGTGCTGACGAGGCGACTTTTTACCCATAAAGTCTGACTCGACTGGCCTCTTGCGGCGGCGTGAGTCACCAGGCGAGACGAGGCACATTGATATTGCAAGCTTTGTGTCGAAAAATAAAAAGACTTTTTTTTTGTTAAAACAACACATGGTATGCTTAGCAAGTGCACTCACACCAGCCACATTTTCCAAAATCACAAGCCACGTTTGCATCGAGTTTACAAGACATTTTCCATGTTTTGACGGGACGCTTACGGCGCGCGTCGATTAGCATTGGCTTGCCAAGGTCGGTCCAACGCTGCAGAAATGACATTGTAGTTGAATTCTGGCAAAAAGACCAGGCGCTGCCCCGAAAAGTGCATACTGGATAAAGGCATTGAGTCTTTTCTTTGATGCAGAATGGGCGCGCGCGCACAAACAATGCTTTGCTCATGCTTGTCATTATTATTCAACTGTGCTCTGGAGAAAACGCCTCTGACAAATAGCCTCGCTTGTGAATAATGTGCGGCATTGCGGTCTACTCTTTGCCCTTTGCCCAGTGCGTATGCAAGTGACAAGTATACCGCCAGAGACTTGCGGTGATTAATTTTCTCTCGACATGTCATTGGCGTCCCAGCCCTGTCTCTGTCTGCATTGCCAGCTAGGTCCATGTGTGATGATTGCGACATTGCGGCATTTCATTCACCCTTGCAATCGGACTGGCGAAAAGGCAAAGGTATTTGCATTAATGCGCCTGCTTCGACATGAATTCATCCAGTCCAGTGCCGGGGAAGAGCGGCAGCAAGACGTCCAGCGATGAGGCGCCAATATCCATTGACATTTCTCAGCCCTTGGCGAGGCCACAACAAGGCGAAAATGAGCAGCAAGACTTTCCAGTAGAGGTGATTGAGCGGATATATAGGTACGTCTTGAAGTTATCCATTCCCCCCCTGTACCGTCTGCTAACTTGGGGTAGGAAACTAGACTGGAGGATTATACCGCGTAGGATGCCTCATATCCCAAACAGTCAGCGTCGGCTAATGCAGACAGCATGTAGCCTTTTGGATCCTTTACTTCCTCTGCTCTGCCATTCGCTCAAACATTGGCATTGCTCAGACTATGAACCGAGACGACAAGCACGATCTTGTCTCGGTGCTTGGCCTCTCTTCACGCGATGTTTCCACCGCCCTTGCGCTCTTTTACGTCTCCTACGTCGTCTTTGACTTTCCCTCAAATCTCATCATGAGCAAGCTGAGTCCCAGGGTATGGATGGCCCGCATCGTCTTTGCCACGGGGCTGGTAGGGGCATGCTTTGCTGCCATTCAAGATGCCTGGAGTCTCAAGCTCCTGCGCTTTCTGCTCGGCCTTGTTGTGGCTGGCATGTGGCCTGGCATGGCCTTTTACCTGACTCTCTTTTATCCGCCATCACGAACTGGCAAGCGCATTGGCATGTACTATACTGCTGCCCAAGTCTCTGCCGCTGCTGCCAGCTTGGTCTCTGCCGGCTTCCAGCTCATGGACGGGGTCGGAGGGCTGACGGGCTTTCGCTGGATGTTTTTGATATACGGCTTGGTGACAATTGTCCTGAGCTTTGTCCTGCTATGGTGGCTTCCCGAGCGGCCGCTTGCGCCGAATCAAGAGCGTCAGGTGTCGCCTTGGCTAAAGTGGCTGCCTGAAACTCCTGAGCCTCTGACGGGACGCGATGCCACCATTCACTATCACGATCTGACACGCGTCTATAATGCTCGGCCCTGGACATTGGGGGATTTAGGATGGGCTATGCTAGACTGGCGCCTATGGCCATTGTGTCTCATGTACTTTGGCGTGGTTGGTGTGGGAATCGGCACGCAGCTTTACGGCTCCGTCATTATTGCAGCCATTCGGCCGCAAGCAACCGACATTCAAGTGTCTTTATTGTTTGCACCTGTGTGGATTGTAAGTCTTTTCTCCTGCTGATGCCTTGTCCTATTCAAGCCTGTCTAACCAATGCGCCAGATGGACCTGATTGCCATTCTGGTAATTGTGCCCATTTCAGATCGCTTCCACCATTACCGCGCCTTCTTTTTTTCAGCCGCTGCCTGTGTGCAGATTGCAGGACTTTTGACCATGACATTTGCCGTTGACAACGGCTGGGCGCGCTATGGAGGGATGCTCATGGTGGGATTTGGGCTCGGGCCTACTGTACCAACCTGCATGGCCTGGACCTCTGAGATATTCCAGCGTCGCCACGGTCAAGTCGGAGTAGCTGCCGCAACAGCGCTTGTGTCCGGGTTAGGCAATCTCGGCAGTGTGACGACGACGTATGCGCTATATACAGGCTGGGCTGAGGACGCAAAACAGGGCAAGCACCAGTTCCGCATGAGCAACTTGGCCATGATTGGCATCTTGGCAATGAGCATCACCAGTGCCTTGGTTATGAAGACTCTGCTCATCCTACTTGGCAACGCACCGAGTTCAAGACTGGGTAAAGCCGGCGCTATTCAAGACGGCGCCGCTCGTCGAGAATTGCAGCAGCGAGGTTTTGGCAATCTCGGCCGACGCAAGAGGGATGATGCCAGCTAGAGCCATTAGTGCGAAGAGCGGCAGTAGCATCATGCAGCCCGTACGTGTTTGGACCCGGCCCCCTACAACAAGCAAGCCTACCAGAAAAGAAGCAATCTTGGTAAGGATGACAAGACAATCACGCCACTATCGAGCCCATGTGTCTTGAACTAGCGCTCGGGCAGTGACAATGGTTGTAGATAATCTCGGTGGATTTTTTTAATACATTTCAAGATATTCAGCTAGGCACCCGAGCAGACGGATAGCTATGCAAGATTGGCGTTGCTGAAACTTGGCGGTGAAATGCTGCATGAAGAGATATACAGAATGCTACTATACCACGCCTTGAATTGGTACAAGGCAGGGCCGCAGAAAGCTGACAGCGAGCACCATGGTAAGAATCATGGGCGGCACCAATGGGAGAGCACAAGGCAGGAGACGCTTCCCGGAATACGAAGTTGCATCGGCAGCGCGACAGGACGGGCTGCGACGGCACATACATACAGAGTAACGCACATACATACTCATACATGGAGGTATATGACTTGTATGTAGTGTGCACGCACCGCAGCGCAACGCACACACATTGATGGGCCGGCAGAGAGCCCTGAGACGGAGCAATTCTGGGAGCGAGCTGCGGCATCTGATTGATCAATGGCTCGGAAAGCATGCAGGGAAAGGCGGCCCCTGTGCATAGTGTCGCGTCAAACAAGGATACGGCTGCTGAGGTATATCTGGCGTTGGGCGTGCAAGGGGCGGCATCACGGTAAAGCGATTTCAAGTTTTGGAGCCTCGACATGGTGCCTGGGCGGTAGCACATGGAGGGAAGATGGAGTTTGCCAAGGCGAAGCTATTGGCGGGCGGTTCCGATGAGTGCCGAGCCGAAACCTGGCAGAGTGGTTGTGATGCATGGAGACTCTGGGGTAAGCAAAAAGGGCAAGAGGGTAAAGGTTGGCCTCAAAGGGGAGAGGTCAGAGGAGAGGCAGAGGAGACGGGGCGGAGGAGCTGGGCAGAGGAGCTGGGCAGAGGAGCTGGGCAGAGGACAGGCAGGAGACAGAGCCAGAGAGGACAGCGGGGGGAAAACAAAGAGCGGCAGACAGCCGAGGTGAGGGACGGCGCCAGCTGAAGAGCCCCGTGCAGACGCTTTAAGCCATCATCTTTACCAAAACCCGCCTGCACGTGCATGCTGATGCAAGATGGCAGATGTCGCAGTCATGGCACGCCCCTTTGCTGGCCACCCCTGTTGATCAAGTGACGGGCGAGTCGAATGGGCCGACGACTTGTGGTGACGAAGCCTTCACCACTGCTGCCACAATGCACGTACGTCAGCGGCGCCATTCTGCTTCGGCTTTCCCACGAAAGAAGCCGTGGAAGGAAATGAGCCGACGCTGAGGCCATGTGACGTGTGCTGTACAACGTCGGGAGGTAACCATGCATGGGCGCTAGGCTCTAGACCAGCCCAGATGCTAAACCCCATTTTCTCTTGAAGCATGCACAAAGCCCACCATGGCGGAGGACAAGGAGAGAAGAACGGACAAGAAGAAAAAAAAGGAGAGTAAAGAACCGGGTGGAAATCTAAATGGAGCGGACTCATTTGGCCCCCCCCATAAAAAACGAGACAAGCGAGTGATCATGGGACGGATTGGGCTGAAGGGCTGGATTTGTCTAGTTGATGTCATGCTGCCACCCAAGCTGACATGGCGTGGTTAGCTTCTGGCATGACACTTGGCCACGTCCAAAAGGCGAGCAGCACACGGCAGCTCTAGGCGAATCATTGCCGTCAAGTGACGTCTGCCTCGGCTCTTGGCTGTCTGGATCGAGGGCCAACGGGGGAAGCCAGCGCTTTAGGTCGGCGTAAGCCAGACACCTCTTGGGTCCTGAGGTCGTGTGCTTGCACCAACGGGAGCGACGCATCAGGCATCGGGGGAAAATAGTTTGGCCGCCAAGACGTCTTGTGCATGATGCGTGGTGCTGCCTCGTCCCAGGAGCATCGAGCGGCGCCTCTGCTGCTTGCAACGGGGGTTATATGGAGCCAAGACGGGCACGCGACCGCCCGTTGCTCTCGCCGAGTGCTGGGGAAGCCATGGAGAAGAGTTGGCTTAATATTACCCCATTAGGCCAAAGACGACAACCTTGTTTGACCCCCGACCCCAGCAGCTACATTATGAGAGACAATCCCATGGGTTAGTCTTTTATTTTTTTTTATTAATGCTGAACCGCCAACGTGGCTACGTCGAGCAGTAGGCCCGCACCGACATGTAGGGTGCGGCGACGACGCGATTGGGCGGCCGGCCGGGTCTCCGGACGGTCGATACGTTGACGGTGCCGGACCATGAACAACGCCCGCCAGCCAGCCGTTATATGAAGCAGGGGCGACGCGGGCGTCGTTCATCATGCATCGTAGTTCATCATGGGCCCATGAGTGCACCTTGGAGCAACAAACAACAAACAAGAGTGCTGATCGCTGCCCGTGTGGACCGCCATGGCTTGACGGCTCTTGCTCGTCGCGGGCGGCTCCATATTTTATGTGCTGACCCGTACTGTATCCAAGACATGCATGTCAGCCTTTGTATGCATGCAGGACAAGTGGTTGAAATGCATGTCTTTGACTCAGGCGGGCACGCTCGACAAGGAGACAAGAGGCCAAGAGAATGCGACACGACGAGGTAGCAAAAGTAAACACGTGCACCCCAGCGCGCAGACCGAGCCCGGGAGCTCGGGACACTGAGGAAAAGGAACGAGGCTAGGACGTGATCAAGTAAAAAAAAGAGGAGCGTCGGCAAGGACACACGGCTTGCCACTACTGCCGCTTCCAGAGAGCTTAGGGGAGAGGGGGGGGTGTTTGGCGGAGCGCGCCGCATCAACTCTGGCAAAGAATGACGAAGGGGCGCCTCGACTAAACAGCCTTGCAACGTCACGTCGGCCGCGCTGCCTTGTCTCATGGAAGCGGCCACGCAGCTTGTCCCCCTTTTTTTTTTTTTTTTTTTTCCCTCTTGGCCATCGTGATATGATATCGAGCTTCCTGTTTAAACTCACAGGTCCCATGACCCTCGAGGCGTAAACTAGTTGGACAAAGACGAGAGGAGGGGGGCCGACCGCATCCGGCAAAAGGCACAAGGAAGCGGGAATTACAACGGGGTTGGCTCTCGAGCTCTTCTGCCGCAGAATGAATCTGGGGAAAATGACGGGGGGGGGCCAAAAACCCGCGCGGCTTTAATTTCCCCCTCAACGCAACTTGCTCTGAGCCCGTTAAGAGCCTTGTTGATTTTGGGCGCATGGTGGCTTTTCTTGCGGGGGGGCGCTGAAGCCGACTTGTACATGAATCCGTGTCTTGGCCTGGGATAATTCCGACAAGACTAATCTTGCACCCGAGTACGGCAGCTCACGCACACGGGGTAGCAGTTTGTTGGCTGGTGCAGTATAGTCTAAAAGTACTACTTGCACCCCTTGCCTCTGTCTTTCTCTTGCATCTTTTTCCCCTAGACAAGCAAGAAGAAAAAAAAGAAAGGGTTTCTTTTTATACATTGTCAAAACAAAGTGGGATAGAAAAGACACTCTTCTTCATTCCCTATTGGACAAGACGAGTCTGTAAAAAAAAAAAAGCAACGTGTTTCTTATTATTCCCTCTTGAACAAGGCATAAGCGGTTTTCTTTTTTTTTTATTCACCTCTCCCTACTTTTCCCCTTGGTTCCGCGCAACACGTTTGAATCCACGGCATTAGCCAACGCATTTTTTACATGCACAGGGGATCCCCAACACTGCGTCTCCCCAATGCATGCTCCGTGGCCCACGCCCCGCGGGAAAGCGCGGCATCAAACACGGCGAGCTGAGCCCTGGATTGTCTAATCGTTCCTTGTACCTGTTTTGAACGAAAAAATGCACAGACTAGATGATGATGAAAAAAAGGTTTCCATGCAAGTCCAGGACAAGGCGGGAAGTAGGGGAGGGGCGTGGAGAGGGAACGGGGAGGGGCGTTGAGGAGAGAGCGCAGAGGGGGGGGGGGGCGTGTGTGATTAACGCAAAAAAAAGAAAAAAAAAGAAAAAAAGGTTTGGGTTCATTGTGGCGCGCACCAGGAGACAGAGTTGAGATGAGATCCGAGGCAAGAAGATGCCAAAAGTGGTCTTTGCCAACACTGCCATTCCTGTATAAAACCTTGTTGTCTTGGTCGCGCTCCAGCTCGCCGGCTAAAGAGGTTGCGCTTTCTTTCCCCCCCTTGGCCAAAGTGTTTCAAACATTCAAGACTCGATAGAACCAAGTTGCACCAAACCAGTTCTTCTCGCCCCCCCAACGGCCCGGAACCTTTTTTGAAGCTTCCGATACACCAAGCTTGCTGCACGCGTGCTGCCTGCTTTCACAAGTTCCCTCCCCCCCCCCTTCCCGTCAGACTCACCTTCCTCGAACCGTCGTGGACGCTCTCTTGGCTCGAATTGGGCCACGAGGCAGCTGACTTGCTCCTTGCTCTCCCGTCCGGGTGACCTTGTTGTGCATCTCGTCGAGGTATGCGCGCAGTTGCGACCCATCTTGCCCGGGCCCTTTGTTGTCTAGACTGTGCAGCTTGTGGCCGCCTGCTCTCCTTCGTCTCCCGCCTGACGTGCTGCCAAGCTCAACTTTAATCTGACGTCTTGCATTTTGCAGCAAATCCCTGTCTGTCCTTGTTCCACCCGGCATCACCACTTTAATTCGCTTCATTATTTTTTTTTTATTTACTGCTATTATTATTTCCCTTCTCCTTGAGCTTGTCCTCCCGAGCTAAGCCTCGGTCCGCCACGCGCTGTGCCACCCACCACGAGGCTGCAGATTCCACGGGGCTCATGCAATTCTTCTGCTCTTCATCTCTTTTTACATAAATAGAAGGCAAGCCACGCAGCCGGAACGCGAAAGGAGCTACTCTTCATTTCCCAGAGTTCCCCCCCTCACTCTAGTGTCTCTGCTCCACCCCCCTTTGCATCACGGCCCTCGCCCCGCGACTCTTAAACCGCCCACGACCCACGCCCATTGGGGGTTTTTTGTCTCTTTTCTTTTTCTTTTTTCTTGTTTGGCTGCCAGACTCCTCGCACCATGTGGTTTCTCAAACTTGCCGTGACGGCCGTGGCCGTGCTCGGTCAAAAGACTTGCGCCCAGTCGACTTTTACGCCTGCGCGCCCCCCGGCGGCGCCCTTGGCTGTAAAGTCGCCATACTTGAATGTATGGCTCAATGGCCAGGAAAACGGCGGGCAGGGCGGCTATCTGGCTGGCCAATGGCCTCGCTTTTGGACGTGAGCATCTTGCACGCTTGCTCGGGCACCCATGGAGACGCTGACAGTGGCTAGGCAAAACATCCAAGCCTGGCAGGGATACATCATGGTGGATGGCAAGCCCTTCAACTGGATGGGCGCCGCCCCTGGAGCTCCCGTGGTTGACCAGCGGTCTCTCGAGTACACGTCGACGCAGACCACGTTTGTCATGAATGTGGACAAGAAGGTGGAGATGAATATCAACTTCCTCACGCCCGTCTACTATGACGACTTGAGGCGGCAGTCCATCACGTCGTCGTATCTGGAAGTGTCGGTGCGCTCGCTAGACGGCCAGCAGCACTCTGTCCAGATTTACTGCGATGTTTCGGGAGGTAAGGGCGGTCCTTTTGTCGTGTGTGCCATTGACTGGCTTGTTGACTTGGGGTACAGAATGGGCCTCTGGCGATAACAATGCTGTTATTGAATGGGACTCGGACTCCAAGGACGGCGTGCGCTTCCACCGATTTCACCGCAAGCAGCAGGTCGAGTTTGAAGAGCTCAACGAGATTGCATCCTGGGGCAATTGGTACTGGGCGACGCGAGAAGAGGTTAGTTTGGCCAATTGCTTGTGCCGCGCTCGTGGTGGATGCTGACGGGCGCGATAGGACGGCATGACGTACCAGACTGGCTCCGACACTGAAGTCCGTGGCCAATTCTTGTCCAAGGGAACTCTGACGGGCAATATTGATAAGAATTATCGCGCCATCAATGACCGATGGTGAGGCTCAAGTCATGTTCACGTGACGCGGCACCACGTGAGGCTAACGAGCATCAGGCCCGTGTTTGGCCTCTCCAGGGACATGGGCAACGTTAATGGCGAATGGCGAAGCATCCTCTTTACCATTGGCCACACGCAGGAAAACTCGATTCTCTTCCAGGGCCGCCAAAGCAGCCCGAGAAAAGTGCCGTCGTACTGGCGCAGCTATTTCCGCGAAGGAGACCTGGTGTCCTTTTTCTACAATGACTACGACCATGCCGTGATGCACTCGGAGACGCTGGACGAGCGCGTCGCCTCTGACTCGATTGCTGCGGCTGGCAAAGACTATGCCACCATTACCACCTTGGCCGTTCGCCAAGTCTTTGGCGCTCTTGGATTCACGGGCGAGCAGAAAGAGCCCCTCGTCTTTCTCAAGGAAATCAGCTCCAATAGCGACATTCAGACTGTCGACGTCATTTTTCCCGCCTTTCCCATTATGCTCTATCTCAACCCGGAGCTTATTCGCTACACGCTCGATCCACTTCTCGAGAATGATCGCTCGCACTATCCAAACAATTGGGCGCAGGTGAGACGCGCGGAACAAGATGAGGGCCATGAAGTAGAGGGCTAACGGTGTATAGCACGACTTGGGACACTACCCCAAGGCTCTCGGCTACCCCAAGGGCGACGATGAGCCCATGCCGCTCGAGGAGTGTGGAAACATGATCATTATGATGCTGGCGTATGCGCAAAGGACTCGAAATAGCGCCTATCTCGGCAATAACTGGGACTTGCTGGAGAAGTGGGCGCAATACCTTATTGCCGATGCCAAGATTCCAGCCCAGCAGCTCTCGACGGACGACTTTGCCGGCCATCTTGCGTAAGTTTTATTCTTTTTTTATTTTTTTATTTTTTTTTATTATAATACCAGGCCCCGCGCTGGCTGCCGTCAACAGGCGGCTGCTTGGCCAAGCATGTTCAAAGGTTCAAAGCGCTAACGGCCCGGCAGAAACCAGACCAACTTGGCCATCAAGGGCATCATTGGCCTCGAGGCCATGGCGCGCATTGCCGACGCGACGGGCCACCGCGACATGAGCGGCAAGTACAGCAAGATTGCGCACGACTACTACAACTTTTGGGCCCAGCACGGCATCAACACTGCCAGCCAGCCGCCACACACGACGCTGCAGTACGACAAGGGCGACACCTATGGTGAGTTCACGGCAGTCTCTGTTTTGACAGTCTTTTCCTACTAGTCCTTGCTAACCACGAGCCAAGGCCTCCTTTATAATATCTACCCCGACAAGCTGCTCGGCCTCAACCTGGTGCCCCAGTCCGTCTACGACATGCAGAGCGACTTTTACCGGTCCGTGGCGAATGAGTATGGCGTTGTGCTCGACACGCGCGGCACTCTGACCAAGACGGACTGGGAAATGTTTGCCGCTGCTGTGGCCAAGCCGGATACGCGCGACATGTTTGTGCAAAAGGTGGCCAAGTGGATTGGGCAAACGTCGACGTGGCGCGCCTATACCGATCTCTACGACACCAAGTCTGGCGGGTATCCCAATGGGCTGCAGTTTACCGCCCGGCCCGTCATTGGTGGCGTGTTTGCCCTGCTTGTTTTGCCGTGATGATGTCTGCATGGTTGGCTTTGAGACTTTTTTTCTTTCTTTTTATTTTTTTCCTCTTCTTCTTTTCTCTTTTTTGCACGCGGGGGGGAAAGTAGACGCATGGAAAAACCACCATCTTCTATACATGCCTGGATAAATCCGATGTACTGGATAAGGGCAGTCGGGACAGGTTTTGACTTTTTTCTATTCAATCTTTGCCGCCCTTTTTTTTAATGGCCCCGTGCATGAGGTCGGCGGGAGTTGGGTCATGGGGTAATGGGTAGCATGAGTATCTGCATTACTCTTCAAGACTATAAATACCTTTTTTTTTATTTTTTTATTAACGAGTGGTAGTGAGTGTGTAATTGATGAAAGTTGATGTTGCATTTGGGAATACCTAGGTAGGTTAACAAGGGGTCATTATTATGTGTATTAGTGAAGAGGGAGAGTCAATTGGGCAAGAGCAGCTAGAGTCTGCAAATGCCCGTGTATAGCACGGTTGTCTTTGCGTGGTGAATAGAATGCAAACGAGAAACGGGCTTGGTGCTGGGTTACGTACATGCATGGCTACTAGAGTACGTTGGTAGTCATTGAGTGTAAACGAGAAGAGGATTTGCTGATTCACATGCATCGTTATTAGAGTGTAAACGAAAAGAATGGGCTTGGAGTTGGTCGAGGATGCGGGTATAAGTAGGTGGCTCGTGTCCCTACCATGGTTGAGATTTCTTTGGCATTTGCCATGCCTTTTACATGCAAGATTAACGTCGACATCTTTTCCATTGTCCCTGACTTTACACGTCTTATACATGTTTTATACATTGCCCCTGGCAGTTTACATTGCACACGTCTACTTGCTCTTAGCAACAAGGACGATGCACAGTCACCGTACTCAAGGTACTCTATCTTGCCTGGCAACACGCTCCAGTCTGCAGCATTCTTGGTTCAACACTCTAGAGATGTCTTTGCCCCGGGCTTAGGACCTGCCAAGAAGAGCAACATGTTTGCGCTGCACCCCAGGGCTTCAAGGCCTCTGCTTCATCTCAATTTATCGATTCATCTCATCGCCAGGGTTGCTTGGAGCTCTCGAGTTGCTGGCCTGCATTTCCATCAGCAAGACTTGGGGGAGAAGGTGATTACTTTTTCTGAGACTTGCCACCGAAGAAAACAGTTTATAGAGATGGCGAAGATGGATCCTCTCCCTAGTTTGGCCCGAGCCGATCAATTGCTACTTTGCAAAGGCGTCTTCATCCAGGTGCTCAGATTATAACGAGAAGGGGACATGGTTGATTGCATGGCAAACTATTCCTTTCTGCAGCGGCTGCAGCGTCGACGTGTCTTCAGCGCAGACACTTTGAAAACTTGTAAAGAATGGCATAAAGGTGCAGTGAGAGATGTCACAGAAGCCAAAGAGCACCATGAGACCGAGTTGGTTCGCCTGGAGCCTGCAGCCAGCGCCGAATTAGAGGACGAAAAAGTCCTTGGGGAACTAGCGCTCGACGAGGAGTGCAAGAAGCGCCCTCGACGCAAAGACATTGTTTTATATTTACAAGAGGTAGCCAAGGAGGCTAATTTGCCTGTGGCGCCTCCCATTTACCTATACTAATATTATGCCCGCCAAGTAACGGTTCACGACATCAGCCTGTGTCAGTCACCATCGCATCACCCTACCTTTGAGGACCGAATCCCGCGGGTATTTTTGCCATGGACATTGTCTACTGGTCAATATATCTGAGAAGCATGGATCCAGCGCCTTGAGATCCCCTCGGGCCAAAATTTTGGTGCCGCGAGAATGACGCACGGAATCAAAAAAGTACGCAATATTTGTCGACGATGCAATGCCGGCTTTTCCTCACGCAACAAGCTTTTCAACCATTTAGGCACTTGCATTCCATCAAAGTCTCATAAAACACATACAGAAACATTTTCTGCCAGTCGTTTGCGTGCCTTGGGCCAATTTAATCGACAGAAGCAAATCGAGTCTTATTGATCCATCCGACTCCCCTCCCTACCAATGGCGTCAATCCCTACGGCCTATATTACCGACATGCCTCAGTCTCTTCACAACCTGCAGCGATAGTGTGCCGCCTGCATTCAGCAAAATAATCATTTTGCCAGCTTCTTGGCTTATCGCGACGCCGCTTTGCCGTTGGTAGTGTTGTGCTCAATACTAGACAAGGACTGGACCAAGTATCCTGCGGGCTTCAATACACTGACGAAAAATCTCGTCGGGCTTAATACTTTGGGTCATTCGTATAAATGACCAAATGAGACGATTCTCCTGGCTCATTGCCGGGAAATAGTAATGATTGAGACTGGTTCTATCTTGGAGACTGAGCTTACGGTTGAATTCTCGAGCACTCACGGCGGACGTTCTAATAGCCGAGCCGTATTACACCTTTGGGGTCATTGTTTGCCATGACGCGCATGGATATTGTTGGATGATGCTGTCTTCAGTCACGCACACTAATAGGCTTTTCTTGACCTTGTTCTGCGCGGCACGGAAGACGTTGCGAGCATTGGACGGGGGAGTAGGAAAACGCGCTTGCACGGCAAGGAGACTGCTCGGCCTAGTATCTGACATGTACCGGCAGCCTCGCTACTTGTCGAATAATACAGTTGCGCTCTAGCTCCATCGTCTCCAGTATATTAAATCGTCCAAGAATTGTGGGAATCAAGTATTATTATAGGCATCAAGGACCAAGATGCGCGTCCAGACTCAAGGATAACCATAAAGCCATCATCGAGTGCAACTGGTCTCCTTGGTCTTGGAAGAGGCAAGAAAGTATGCTTCCAAAACATCAGCCGACAAATACATCCTTGGCACCGACACGAGCAATATAGTTAGATGTGTGTCTTGCAACGTCAATTCCGCATTTGCAAGCGCAAGATGTTTCGCTCCCCAAGCTTTATACCTTTTAGCGCACATGCCGAGATTGTCGCATTTATAGGCTCTTGTCAACAATCGCTGCACGCATGCTAGACATGGAACAACCAGATTTCCAAATAGTCGCGACGAAACTCCAAGCAACAGCAAACTATTTTCTCCTTGTGCCAATCTACCCCTTGTCGATAATTGCACCCGTACGCTGCAAGTTCTGGAGATGGCTGAGATTGTCACATAATTCCTTGGTGTTGTAGGCCAGACTCAAAAAAAAAATGGGATCGACAGCCATGAACTTCTTTTTTATATTTATGCATTCGGACTACTGGATTGTGCCATATGCATAGAAACGTCTCGCAATGGAACATTTCAAATGCTATAATCAAGGAGCAATGGTAAAGGTAAAGTACATAGTATATCGTCCAACAAGGCATGATATGTTTTTTTTTACATTAAAAAATGGGGGGTAAAGTTTGAACCTGGTCATCAAGTTTTTCATCAGGATACGCGGCCAACTTTATATTATGCATTGTGAGATATAGGTCAAAAGGTAGACTTAATACAAGTACTTACTCTTGTCCGAGACTCGCCCTCTCGAATTGCCAACGTCTTCATTGCAGTTATTTTTTTTATTATTCATTATGACTTTCAAGACGATGCAGCGTCCAATGCTAGGCACTATGTTTGTAGCCGTGTTGATGATGCTCCTATTCGCAGAGAGAGCTTCCGGCAGCAACACATCGGTTACTCTATATAAGAGAATAAACGACTTTCCCGAAGTACCTCCTGCCCGCGACTGTTTTCCAGGATCTAACCTGCGTGGGCATGGCTTTAAGCATTTCGAGTGGATTTCGAACATTCACATGGCACCAACTGACAGGCTTGCTCGCTCTGGTGCACCGCATTACGAGTGCAATGACTCAGACCAAGAGTTAACAGATGAATCGATTCAGTTTCTTAAAGAAAAAGACATTGATAATATTATTAGCGTCAACTTTGAAGCAAACAGCCCAGCTATTAAAGACAAACTTAGAGCAAATGGGATCCAATATACACCACTGCCGGTAAAAGATATGGCTTCGCCTTCGCTAGAACAGATAATGCAAGCCTACCTAGCCTTTCGAAGCGCCACAAGGGGTGCTACTCTAGTTTGGTGCGGTTTTGGCCACGGACGCAGCGGCGTTATAGTGACTGCTTTTGAGATGCTTCGGGCCGCAGAACTACAACTACACCACTACTTTAACGACGTAGACTACAGAAAACGACATATTGAGTCCGCACGACAAATCAGAACCTTGGAGAAGCTACAAGATTTTTTAATACCATCATATGTGGGATTGCAGGCTGGGAAAGTTAAGCCGCATGCTGATGATACCCAAGCGACAGTTAAAGAGCTCGCAGCAGCTGAGGAAAAGTCAAGCTCGCAATTACGGACGGTCCAGACCGAGCTGCAAGATGTCATTTCGTCTCTGCATGACTTGGACGCAGCTTTGGACATTCAATGGCATCTTGATCGCGTCTGGTTGGACAAAAGCCTTGAGCTTTTATCAAAGACCCAGCTAACGGAGCCGCCATCACCGCAGGCGTTGATGGATAGCTTTAATGATGTCCAAGACGAAATTGGTACTCTTATCGGCGAACAAGCATCCATAACAGATTTTTCATACTACATACCAACAGCGGCAGATTCGATCAAAGAACTCATGAGGAAACTCAAAGTAGCAGCGAGGTTAAGCCTCGCACGCTCTAAGAGCCAAAAGGGAGTAACGCCAGGTCAAACAGATTTAACGGCCCAGATCTACGCCATTGAAGACTATCGCAAAAAAGTCCATGATATGTTTGACATGCTCCATAGCCAAGTGCAAAAAATCCGCACCGCAGTTGAAATCAGCTTGAAGGAGAGCAAGGGACCTTTGCGAATACAGGCACTAAATTCTGACCTACTTAAGAAAAAGAACACTATTGATGGCTATGCTAGCAAAGGCATGAGTGCGGATGCAATAACATTTTATGCCGCATTGCAACAATGCGAGGAGATAGCCAACGACGCCCTTGAAACTGCATGGACAATGGCCAAGGAGATCAACGACGACGAAGAGCTTAGCATACAAGACTTTAGCGGCGCTCGAAGAATTTTACACGAAATAAGAATAAAGTTTGCGGAATTAATGGCTTTCCAGGCTAAGAAATATACCTCGAATTACATCAAACTCCAGTGGCAGAAAGAACCAGGCTCAAATATTGACGCCCAACAAGAGGCTCATGATTTACAAGACATGGCGGCCCAGATTATAAAGCCCGCCACCGAAATAGGCGCCTACCTGCAAGATAGGATTACCACTGCTAATATTATTAGTAATATTTTTGCTTTTGCCAAGAAGAACACGGGCTCACAGATGATTGAGCATGATGCACGAGTGGGCGTGACCACGACGGGCACTTTGTGGCTGCAAAACAAGGAAACAGCCAAGGAGGCGTTGCACCACGAACTCGACTCACTTATGGAGGAAATCAGCGTGATGAAGGGCCCCACGAGCGTTCTCATCACCGTAGCGTCACTTGCATTGCAAGATGCCCAATTCGCTCAGGCAGTCTTTCTCAACGTGGACGAGGCCCAGATGGATGTAATAACGTGGAGAAAAGAGGCTATAAGGGAGGTTATAGACGCGATGGATAAGCAGTTGCAGAATGAGAAAGAACAAAAGCAAGAGCTCGAGCGCAAGGAGCAAACCGAAGCCGAGGGCCAGAGGCTCGTGGGAGATAGGGATAAAAACTGGAAGATTGAATTGGCTGTTGAGATTGGTCTTGCCGCGCTGGCGGCGGTACCCAAACTCACTACACCCATAAGCGAGGCCATTCTCTGGGCTAGACAAGCTATACGCATCGTCCGATTCCTACGCAATGAGATGCGCGGAACCGTCCAAGTAGCAGAAGATTTAACTACCGAAGCCAACCAAGTAAGTACTCAGTTAACCGACACGCTCAAGGAATGGAAACTAGCCGCGCCGGCTGCCACTCGAGAGTGGGCCAAGAGCAAGACGCCCGCCCAAGTAATCCAAGGGCTCGTGGAGCTTAAAAACTCTGGCGTCAAGCCAACCAAGCCAATCGACGAGCTAATAGAAGAACTTGAAGCTATCGACGTTCCAGTTACCGTGCCTGGCAACGAGGAGGATGACGGGCATATAGAAAAGCTGCTTGAAAAGCTTGAAAGTATCCGAGTGCCCATTGGCATCCCCAAGCAAACAAGGTTGCCTGAGCTGGCGCACCTCAGGGCTCCACGAGATTACCAGGCCCTGCGACAGGCTCTAAGATGGGCTGCTAGCATCCCTCACCACTCTTCCGACGTGGAATTTAAAAAATTAATTGAAGAGGCAGCTGCCTACCTGCCGACAGACTGTGACATCAAGCGAACCTCAAAGGCCTTTGCAATTGTCGGGCAAATTAGGAGGGACGCTGTAGCTGCTGCATAACAGCAGGATCAGGGTAAAACAAAAATTCTCTCCATCACCTAGACTGATTTTTGTTTCATGCTATGCAGGGGGTTAGAAACAAGGACTTGATTTACCTTGATTTATTAAACATTTTCGTATCCAAACACGCTGGCTCTTGTTCAAAACTTACGCATCAGTTATTGTCAGGTAGGATTAGCTTCCTAGAATAAAGATTTGACCTTTTTAATCCATGTTGCATGCCTACGGCTAGCTAGCATTCAATAACTCGGAAATTAAATGCCTACTTGGACGTAAACTATGATATACAACATCGGTTTACAATTTCTCCTCGGCAACTCTATTCTACTTCGAATTATTGACTCACTCAATACTTTTTATACAATTCATCTAGCTTTTAAGGATATATTATCAAAAAAAGGGCATATCATACTACCTACAACTAATTTATTTTGCCAAAATGCCACCGTGTGCTTTATCGCGGCGTTGTAAATAGGTCATCGTGTCGAAGCCGAGGGAGTCGTCAAATGATTCTCATCAAGAAATGGCAGGCAGCCTTTGCTTTATCTTGTTTGACTTTTTTTTCGTTTTTTTTTCTTTTTAAAAAAAAGACATCCGCCTACCTGTTCAATCGAGCGTATTTGCTCTCCTTGCTCCTTAACCACCCCATTTCAGCCACCAATATGCGACTGCTTATATGCAGTATTGTCCTTCAAATCGCCCTTATCGCACGGGCGTGGTTTTACAATCAGACCATTGGGCCATTGGACGGCGTCGGTGAACTTACTCTATCTAAAAGAGTGAACCCAGAAGACAGCTTCCTTGACGCGCCACCAAGCCATACTTGTTCTTATGCATTGACCTCGACACGCCGCTTGACTGATCACGGCTTTCAAAGATTCCAATGGGTAACTGGCAGTCTCGAAAAGACGGATAAGCTTGCTCGTTCATCGGCACCACATTACGACTGTCAAGATTCAAATCAAGAATTAACAAGCGATTCAGTCGAATACCTTCGCAGAATGGGCGTTACAAATGTCATTAGTCTTAACGAGTTTGCCGACAGCCCCGCTATAAAATCAGTACTGAGAGCAAATAAGATTAGTTACACGCCTTTACCAACGGACGATTACAAGCCCCCATCACTAGTACAGCTACTCAAGGGCTATAAGTCGTTCAATCAAGCCACAAGCGGGGCTTCGCTGGTATGGTGTGGCTACGGCTTTGGGCGAAGCGGCGCGATGGTCACTGCTATCAAAATGTTTCGTGAAGCTGAGAAAGCAACGCCAACCCGCTTATCGGCAAGTGACTTCAAGGCAGAACATGTCGAAACAAAGTCCCAGGCTGCAGTATTAAATAAGTTGCAGGATTATCTAGACATTGGAGGTGTCGAACGCGGGCTTACGAAAGCCTTGGAATCCCAGTATGAGGCTGAACGCTCCTTCGAAAGATTTGAAAAGGCAAAAAAAAGTAGCGAAAAAAGCCGAGCCAAAGTTAACTGCCAGAATAAATTATCTGGTTCTACCGAGGCTCTTGAAGAAGCAGTCGCCGCGCTCGACATTCATTGGCAAACCAACCGCGTCTTGTTTGATCGCATTCTCCAGACTTATACATGGCCCAAGAAGAAAGACGTGATAGCCAAAGATACTACGGCGCTGCAGACCCTAGATGAAACCATCCAAAATATTAACACTGCACGCAGACAGCCTGATGCCCCCAGAGCTGTGCCCAAACAGACTACCGCTATAGACCGAGCACTTAGAACCCTCATAACAGAACTCGAATCGAGTCGCATTAAGCCGAGCAAGTCTCAAGTCATTCCCACTAAGGTGGAGGAGACAATTGAAAAGATCGAGGATCACCGCCGCACATTAAGAGCCGTATACCTAGGGATTTATAAGGATATCAAGGATCTTAAAGAAGAGATAAAGGATATGACTGAATCGGTTACCGACCCTGAGGCTATAGGCAGATACAAAAGCGCGATGCGGAATGCAAAAGCGGAACTTATTAACCTTAAGAAGGAGGCCCTGGAAACTAATAACATACAAGTTATTTCTAAATGTTTACAAGACGCTACTCAGTCTCTTAAAAAGGCTGAATCGGCCGCGGATACTATTGCGCAGACGATTAAAAATAGCAAGAAACTTACTCTAAAGGACTTTGCCGAGGCTCGTGACATTATATACGAGATAAGAACTGGCATAGCTGAGATTATAGCTAAGGAAGCTTCGCAGTTTATTAAAGATTATATCGTGCAAGCGTGGAAAGACTCGGAATCCCGTCCAAGAAGCCGAGAAGTCTTAATAAAAGAAGCTAACCATTTAAGCCACTTAGCACTCTATAGCCAGGCAAACGCAATAAGACTCGGCGAGGGCTTACAGGATAAGGCTAATAAAGTTAGCGTTATTAATAACTTATTAGAGCATCCAAAGCTAGGTGAACTAGGTCTCGATGCCGAGGTTGGCGTTAAATCGACCTCGGCAACTTGGCTTCAAGGCTTAGAAACTGCTCAAGATGCTCTTAGTATTGAGCGCAAGGTTCTCGAGACGGAAATTAATTTAACTCAGGAACCTATTCACGCCTACGTCACCACATCCCTTTTAATCCAGCAAGAGGCTGAAATTACCGCCGCAGTTTTAGTCCAAGATTCAAATGCTCAAGACGCCGAGCAAAAGCTAATCGACTCGAAACAGAAAGGCCTAAAACAGCTTATTAAATCGCTGAGTCAAGAATCCGAAGAGGAAAAGGAAAGAGAAGCAAAGATAAGGGCATCCGAAAGAAGGGCGACGCTAGAACAGGCCGCAGCCGCGGAAGAAAAGAGCCAGCATTGGAAAATCGGACTTGCACTTGATATTGCCAGTGCTATTCTTGCTGCTCTACCATCTCCGCTTGCACCCATTGCCGACGCGCTGATCTGGGCACGCCAGGCTATTCGCATCAGCCGTTTTCTACGTGATTACGCAAGGAACGAGGCGGCGATTCCCACGGCCATAGTTACAGAAGCTCAACGAATCACATCGCGTATAAAAAAGGCCATGGAGACGTGGAGAACAAAAGTACCCCACCCAACTCGGGACTGGGCCTCGGACAAGACGCCTCAGCAAATTATTGACAGCCTTAGTCAGATTCAAGAAGAGGACCAATTTGCTGAGGCTGGCCTTGCACCGCCAAAGACGGAAGAGACGGCAGGAGAAGTTCAACATGAAGCAGCAGAGACGGGAGGGGAAGCTCAAGACCAAGCAGCTTCAAACGTAGAACCACAACCATCTACAAGCACAGGACCTAATTTGCTTGACATGTCGTTAGAGGAACTAATGCATGACTTGGAAAGTATACATGTCCCCGAGGAGGAGCCGGGAGACAAGGTGCTGGAAAAGCCACTGAGCAAATTACTCAGGAAGCTCGTTCGCGGAAAGGTGGCGCTAAAATCGCCTGGTAAATCATCGCCCGGTCCTAGAACAAAGGAGGAGGAGCCTTTGAGGGCGCGTCGATCAATTCCGGACCTCAGAAGAGAGTTGCAGGAGGCAGCTCTCATTCCCCATCACACTTCAGACCAGGGCTTCCGGCGGCTGCTTGACGATGCCAGCTGGTATCTCCCCGAGGACTGCGATTTAAGGCCCCACTCCATGAGTTCTTGTATCCTACAGGAAATTAGGGGGGGTGCTATAGCTGCATAAGGGAGTCACTACTACTACTACCGCACTCATACTCTATACACATAAATGTGACTTGGGAATCGTGTACCTTGGTTAAAGTTGATGCATCTTAGTAACTAGCTTGGTCTGGCATAAACCATAGGCTTGTATATAGACAATAAAACTTGAAGAAGAAGGAGCCACGGCTTGCCGCCGAGCTAAATTTATTGGGGAAATGCCGAGTAGAGAGAAGGAGCTAAAAAGAATCGGCTATTTGAAACTCTTCCCATAGATTTTAAGTTTAAAACTTTAATTTAAATTTACTTGAATTTGTAAATATATAGTCTCAACTTGACATTACTTTAGAGTATTACTAATCGTATAGTAACTCGAAATTTCTAGGTACCTTTGCGGAAAAGAAATCCCCGCTATATACCTAGACCTTTCAACTAGCCAGACCTTCTAGACCTTTTCAGACCTTATAGAGCCATTCAAAGCCAGCCAGAGCCTGTCAGACCTTGCTAGACCTTGCCAGACCTTGCCAGAGCCATTCATAGCCAGCCAGACCTTGCCAGAGCCATTCATAGCCAGCCAGAGCTAGCCAGAGCCATTCAGAGCCTGCCAGAGCCTACCAGAGCCTGCTAGAGCTAGCGATGTAAATAATAATTTTTTTTACGTAGCGATTTTAGAGCTAGA